>VRLP01004521.1:0-47804 GCA_009660295.1 Lophius piscatorius
ATCTATCTATCTATCTATCTATCTATCTATCTATCTATCTATCTATCTATCTATCTATCTATCTATCTTTTATTTGGTTATTATTCGCTGTTTATTTTAATTATTATAATTGACTCTGCTAGTAACAAGGATGGCTGACTGGCTGGTATTTTCCACTGTGATTCTAACCTATTCTACATTCTCACCGCAGAAATGACTTTCTAAGAAAGCAAATAAATTTAACGTCTGACATATAAACCTTATGGGCAGTGAGCGCTGCAGATCCATATAAACCCCTTTAAAACCTAAAAAAGTGCTTAAACTTTGATTCACATTAGAAAAAATCTGGTCAAATAGGCTGCAGGAGAAGGTAGATATGACCCACTGTACAAAATGTCTCATATCAAAAGCAGAATAACTAATCTGTGAAGAAATAGAGAAATAATAATATAAAAAATAGACATATAATACTTATGATTATGTTAGATGTAATATATTTTGCTGATTATTTTCACAAAGAGTTTATTGATGATTTCTTTTTTAGATTCCAGTAGTTAAAGCATGAATACAGCAGAATAACATCATGTCTAGAAGATTATTTGAAAATATCAGTATCAACAGAGAAGTTGTCTGCCCTCATTCACGTGACGATTTCATGTATTATTTATAATCCAGCAGTAGAAAACTTTCTCTACAACCATTTGTCTGAAATATTTTTGTCTTGATTTAATGCTACTGGTTCAGAGTTCAACCAGTCCCAGAGAAATGCTGATGACTTGGTGTTCCTTTTGGAACAGTAAATGCTTGGTGGCTTTGAGAGAAGTGTGTCAAATTTGACCTTTATGGTCCCCTATGGATGAATCGTGATTTGTTTTGGGCATTCCAATTTATTCATTCTTGTTTGATGACCAAACTTACAAAACCAATGTCAGTATCATCAGCCTCCGCTTCTGTTTTTAGCTATTTAGCAGGTTACCACAACAAAATGCTATTACATTTGACCTTATAATGTGGATGGGAAGTCAACAGGTTGTATAGCACTGGGAACCAGGTCACGCTGACATCATACCTCCTTCTTCATGGTTGACTTTCTTCATTTGTTACTTGTCTGTTTTGTCATCTTATGAGCTTTATGACTTATGTGTTCTGTTATGAATGATATGCATTGATGGGTAAACCACTGGATCCTCTTTTCCACATGATAATGTCCCTTCATTTAGGTTTGAAATCAGCTGACGGTGGGAAAACAGGCAATGAAGCAAAAATAAACCACAAAAGTAAGAAGCCTGTTTTTTAAATGTAAGGACTGGAATGTTCAGAGAGTAAGTAGTAGTAGTGTGGAGAGTAAGCAAAAATGGTCAGGAAAAATAAATACAAAAGTTAAATAAAGATACCCAAAAACCTTACGTATGTACGGTAACAAAGTATTTGTACTACTATTACTTCCCAACTCTGACTTTCATATGCCATCAAGCCTTTTTTGTAAAGCAAGCTTATCAAATACGCCAGTCTTATCCCCGCTAGCCTGACTTATTATTGCTTCAAAGGTTCCATAAAGCAAGTTCAACATAATTTATACTCAGTAACTATGGTTACTAATGAAGAAAAATGGCCTGCTCCAGGGTAGAATAACTCTCGGGCCAACTATCAATGTAACTGTCAAGGTAACTGTTAGGCCAGCTGTTACATTAACTGTCAGGCTAGCTGTATCAGATTATTGAACTTTATTAAACCACAGTCAAAAATATTAGTGTTCATACATTACTGCCGACAGATGACATATGCTTGTGCCTACTGACGTTGATTGAAAGCTATTGTTTCCTGATTTCTCAAAATGTCTTAAAAATGCTCATATGTTGATCAGGCTAATCAAAACATTTCACGAGGGCATGACCTGATCTCCCCTGGCGAGCTCAGTTTTTGGACCATGGAAACTGCCTGGTTAACAGTCACGGTAATCCCTAGGAAAAATGTCCCGCTTACTGTCATGGTAGCTTTCAGGAAAAATTTTATGGTAATAGTACATTTCATTGTAACTGTCAGTCTGTCAGGCTAGCTGTTATGAAGGGAATAATCTTTCTCAGTCTAACTGTAAGTCTAGCGTTTCGCCTAGCTGTCATGATAACTGTCAGGCTAATTGTCAAGCTAGATGTTAGGTAACTCTCAGGCTAACATTGAAGCTAACTGTCACGCTAACTGTCAAGCTAACGATCAAGCTAAAAGTTATGGCATCTGTCAGGTTATTTTTTATGGTAACTGTCGGGCTAACTGTTATGGTAACTGTAAGGCTAACTGCTATGGTAACAGTCAGTCTAACATATATGCTGCTTCCGTCTGACCTGGATGTAAATCTGTTGTTATATGATTTCTCCAAATGTCTTAAAAATGCTCATGTGTAGCACAGGAAAATTTCAAAAGAGCATGACCCTGAACTCTCCTTGTGAACTCAGTTTTTGGACCTTGGTATTTCTGAAACCCTGTGTTTGGTTGTGCCTGTTGTCTGTTCACCAGTTGTCTTTCCTGAGACCACCTCGGTATGTTCTAACCCCTGCAGACCAGGAATTCCCAAGAAGACCACTTAATGATATTCACGTCACCTATCAGTGGTTATAATGATATGGCTAATCAATGTAAGCCTAATGAAGAAATTGGTGGTAGATAAAAATCAAGGTGAAAATTTCCTCCATCCGGCGGTCTGTGCTTTTCCAGTCTGTAAAGTGGACCTAGTCAGCCTACTAGTGGTAATTGACCCGTCCGATAGTCCCGGTCCCGGTGACCAGGATGTCTGGCTGCCCGTTCCTCCAGATCTCCCTGACAATTCTTTCTCTTTCCTCCAAACGTCTGGCCTTCTCGAGTTCATCAGCAGAAGCAAACACGTTCACGCTCCTCAGCGTGCCGTTAGACGGGCTGCTTCGATCGCTCCTGGGCCCTGTGGTCACCCTGGGGATCTCCGCATCCTCTCCATCCTCCTCTGTGATGCTCTCCTCATCCTCTTCCTCGCTGCACTCCTTCAGCTGCCTCCTCTCGGGGGAAGGGGTAGGTTTGCGATGGCGGGATGTCCTGCAGACGATGCTGAGCACCATGAGGCACAAGGCCATGAGTAGGCCGAAGCAGACGCCCATCATGAAGTAGAGGGCAAAGCTCTCTGGATTATCTGTGTGAGAATAAAATCATAATGTTCAAAACATTTTACTGACAGAACGAATAATTCATCTCTTTGTAATAAAGATAATGTGACTCCTGAGGATTTGGCCTGAACCTCGGATCTGGGGACCACAGTTGTAGACACACATACCCTTGATATGGGCTAAGGTGGCCATGCTGCTACTGAGCAGCTCCATGTCTCTCTTAACAGGCTCCATCCTCTGGCTTCAAACATCCACCACCTCCAGGAACATCTTCTTCACTGAAATATCTGCAAACAACAGATCCTGCCACGAAAACACAAACAGATTACACAATGAAAGGAAATTAGGCAAAAGGTTACACAATACCCAAATCACCAGTTAGAAATTTCTAGATGTTCTACCTTTAGCAGCGTCAGCTGCTACCAACCCCTTCTGATAACTGGAGATTGGCCTCTGACATCATTGTGTCCGGCCCACCATTTCAGAACTGCTTTAGTTCCGCCACATTGGAGGGTTTGTGAGCATTAACGGACCGCTTTAGCTTCCACCACGGAATCTCAATGGTGTCCAGGTTCTGACTTTAACTAAACCAATCCAGAAATTTTATTCCTTTTGCTTCTCAGAGGTGGACTGCATATGAATGATTCGACTCACAGACTGATGACCTGACATTCTCTGTCAGAATTATCTCTGACCCCTGAAATGAGAGAAGCCTGCAGTTCTTTGGATTTTTTTTTGTTGAATATTTTTAGACTGCCTGCATGAGACTTTGCTGTTCTCTTTTGGAAGGTCAGTCAGTCCGGAGAAGGTTCACTATTTTTCCAGGTCTTCTCCATGTGTGGATTATGTGACTCTCTCTGGATCTGTGGAGTCCCAGAACCTTAGAAATAACTTGGTATCCTTCCCAGACTGATGGATTTCAGTCACCTTCTGGTATTTCTTTTGTATTTGTCATAGTGTGCTACGGGTGAGACCTTTGCGCTAACTTCCTGCTTCTGAAAACGGTCTATTGAAGTGATGTGGTGATTGAACAGGTCTGGGCGGCTCTAGTCAAGCTGGAACCAGTTATTCATTCAGTTTAGGCTTTTTTTGGATTTAGTTTTGAAGGGGGGGAAATAAGTTTTCCTAAAGGCCCCTTTGATATTACCTATAACCTTCTTGATTCAATAAGTACAATTGTCATTGAAAACCTATATTGTGTGTTTAGTCAGGATGTCTTTGTTCGATATTAAAATTTAGGTTGATTTTTTAATAGCTCTGTATTAATTTTTGACTGTTGAGAGCTTATCCAAAAGATATCAAAAGCCTGAAAAAATGTTCTCCACCCATCGTTTCTGCGTTCAAAACTTTGGACAGATGTCAGCAGGCACAGTGCTTCTCATGACTTTTTACACTCACTACATTTTATATTTGTGACATCAGCGCCTGGGGAGAAGTGAGAGGGCTAAGCTTCCCCTCCTAGTATCCATTAAAATGTTTTATGTTCTTCTTTTCCCCCTGAAAAAGAGACATGACAGATTTTACATGTGGCTTGAACTTTGAATCTCCATTCCACTGGGAGAAACTTCAGCTATGAAGTGTTATTATAAGCATGTTTTCATCCCCCAAGCTTTTGCCTCTAGTTTATCTCAACTCTTTATTTCTCCTTGGTTCCAATTGTTTGTAGCATGCGTTGAAAGAACCTTCGCACTCATTAGGCTTCCGATCACTTGCATGTAAACACGGGTCAGGCCCTTTCATACCTGAAGCTCACATCATGAGGAACCTCACATGATAAATTTCACAATTTTCAAATGACAATCTGTCTCCACATCCTGTTGCCAGCAGGTGGGGCTATCGTTGTAACTGAATATTGTCATATGGACGTCTTCAGGGCGGGACTCTTATCCAACATGGACATTTTTTGGGACCTGTTGGACAAGGGGAAAGTGACGTTATGAGCCCCATGTTTTAATGACAAAATTCATTCTGCCAAGTTATGGATAAACCTATCATAACTTTTCATTCTCAATTCTTTTAGTTGATTTTAATCAAATTTTATGTTGATCGGGTCGAATCTCTGGGACGAGTTCTGTAAAGTACAACACACATCATTTTGAAAAAAAGAAATCATGCAAAATTCAAAATGGCGGACCTCGGTGGAGTGTAGTTCAACGCTTGAAGACGCATTTTGTAGATCGTACAAAATTACAGACGCACCAAACATACACCGTAAATATATGTACACCATGTTTAATATCTTGACGTGCCACCCATATGGCAGGGGTTACTATGTTGAATTACTGTTGTTGGCAGTGTAGAGCCATTTTGCCCATGACCCTTCCTCAAGCCAATAACCAATAACTCGACTAGTGACCTTTGACATGTGTAGCAACTTTGGTAAATTTTTGTGCCTGTATAAACTCTCAGTGACAATTTCCTGTTTGGCTGAAATTTGCCACATGGCAGCAGCCACGTCATTGGATGAAAACACACATTCTTCACAAAAAGCATCTACAGCTTGTCATGGCCTCTTCACCAAATTTGACCTATCGGGCGAGTAGAGGTTTAATATCGGGCATGTACAAAAAACTTACTTTCCTGTTTCCACTAGGGGGCACTGAGGTTTCATTAGTTGATTTTTTTTCATGCAGACATATTAAAACTTAGGGTTTTGATAACTTTTAATGCTTATGATCTTAACATGTTAGACTCAGGTCTAAATTCTAGAAGGGGAGATTTGAAACTGTGAAAACACCAAAAAAAGTCCCCTGAAAATCGCACATCTCTTCAAAATGACAAACTTATTGTTAGGTTTACGCCATCATTCACAGAGTTTCATGAGTTTTCAGACATGATAAAGCCCCGAAAAAGGAAAAATAATAGTGCTAATAGTGTTAGGAACCTAATAAAGCTGATTGAGGCACGGTGACCTCAGATAACATTCATATAATCGTCCATTTGTAGAATTTAATTGGATGTTACGTTCTAAGGTGCGCATCACTGCACACGACTTATGACTTCCTGTAAGAATAAAATGTTTTAATACGTTGATTCATTGTAGACTATTTTCAAGACTGCCAACTGTTGTGGCTGTTTTTTAAATTTTTTTTTATCATGGTTCATATATGAGTTATTCTATGCTAGAGTCACTGTATTAAACCCTAATAGTCTAGCTCTGTGGGTTCCTGACTTAAACTGTTTATGTTCTAGTGGCACCTGAGTGGAACAATCTAAATGCCTCATCTGTCTGGGATCCTGTCTGTTTGTTTTTACCAGGTATAAAATGTTATCCCGATGGCCTCCTCACACATGGCCACACATGGCCGAGGAGCTTCCAGAATCTCCTTCCCCTGTGTGTCGGTCTAATCATTTGCAAATGCTTGCTTCTCAATATAACTTACTTAACCCTAACCTCTATAAGACATTTTGCTACTCTTATCACTTTATTAAAACATTCCAGAAACACCAACATACTGATGTTTATCAGCTTTTGTGCTTGCCATGCTCAAACTCAGTGTGTGTATATCTTTACATATCCAGATATAGACATATTCTTTTGGATTGGCAAATTAAAATGTACAGTATCATCAATTTAAAGCACTTCTTCAGGTGGAGAATACAAATGTTTACTTCCCTGTCCATGTGGAGACATTTTGCTTAAAATTATGAGTATGACTCGACTCCGGTATTGGAGGAATCAAAGAATCACCTAATTTTGTAAGTTTATAGTGTTACAGTCTGGTCTTAAAAAGTCTAAAAATGTGATTATTTGGATTTTGGCCAAAATAAAGTGAGGGTTTATGTATGAGGTCTTTAATATGAATATGTTATCATTAATTTAACGTTACTTTGACGATATTAATTTAACTGCTACATTCTTAACTTCAGTCAAATTAGTAAAAAATTCAAAATGACTATTACTATAAAATGTTTTCTACATTGTTATCATTGTTTTTTGTTGGAACATAATCACTAATATGTACACAAAGTTATTAGATGGCAAGTAACAAAAAGCCTGATATACTTTCATGATTTTTCTTGCCAGTACGGACATGAAAGAAGTCTTAAATTTCACAAATACTGTCCTTAAAAATCTTAAATTTAAATTCTTCACCGAAACCCTGAATGCATTCTCAGCAATTGGACATTGATATTTCACAAGATAATTTTAACCTGCTGGTGTGAAGATCCAGAAATCTACTTACAATAACTTTGCATTAGGATCAAATCTCAAAGTGCTATTCTATGCTATATATTCAGTACAAACACAGAGGACAAAAGTGTGAAATTATTTCTCTGCCTTTGACCCATCCTTGAGCAACTGTGGCGTCGCGAATTGCTCAGGGAGCCAATTGGGCTTCACGGTCCTGCTCAAGGACCCTTCAACAGTTAGACTGCAGCGGCAGCACTGGGATCGTAATGCCAGTCTTCAGGCTGGGTGACGACTACTCTACCCCCTGACGGACTGTGTGTACAGCCACACAGATACACACAGATAAAACTTAACTCTCTTTGGAGCCACTTTCTACTGAGAATAATAGTTTTCAAATATGTTTAGTACTCTGGGTGAACTTAGAGAGGGACACAGAGGTTCAGGCCCAGATGAACCCACAGTTACAGTACGGATTGATGTAAACATGGTGACAGATATTTCCCACTCCTTCTATTCCCTGTCGTAACAACAACAATGTGCGTGGGAGGCGAATGTTTTCTTTCTCTCCGGGGAGAACCAAATCATGCCCTGCTCCAATCACAGCTACTAGTTGCTGGACTCGCTCTCCCACCCTGATCTTTATCCTGATGATTCTCAGCAGAGCCTGGATTCTCTTAAAGGCTTTCCTTTTTATTTTCTTTGGCATGCAATTACAGCCATAGGCTACGTCCACCGACTCATGGGAACTGGGGTCTCAACCGACGCTACTTTCTGCTAAGCGTTTAACTCGCAAACTGCACTCTCAATTTTAGGGCCCCAGACCTGAACAACATAAGTGGGCAATTTGGTTTTCGGTTCAGCTAGTGTCAAGCGAAACAGGTTTGTTTTAATTTACAAGGGACTTGTAAATTTGTACACATTATCTATCAGTGTTTTTTTCAAACTTGTAGCATTTAACAAAATGCAAGCATCACCGTATTACCAGGTCTTTGAACAAATAGTTTAGCATGTTGGGATATATTTGTCTTTGTTGTGTTTTTGTAGATGAAAGTTAGATGAGAAGACTGAAACTCATCCCAGTAAGCTAAATATGATGCTACAACCCTGCAGCTAATTAGCCAAGCTCAGGAAAAGTAGCTTTTCTCTGCCCAGAGGTAGGAATTAGAAAGAAAAAGCCAAATAAAAGCTCATAAAAAAATTAAAAAAAGTTTTCACATGTACTACACAAACAAAAATTTGTTTTCCATCTAAATATGTCTCGCAACAGTCGCTGGAATTACTTAACCAAATAGGTTAACGCAATAAAAAAAATCTAAATCTGCATTAACTATTTTTAAATTTTCACAAAGATATATTTTTATTATATTAAGATGTGAGCTTGAAAGGTGTTTTTTGAATTCAAAAGAACTGATATTAATTGTAAGTAATATACTCAATCGTTTTCAAGCTGAGTTAACCTCATCTAGCATGCAGCTAGCTTAGCTTAGCTTAAGACTGACATAAGAGGAAAACAGCTGGTTTCATTCTGATGAAAGAGTAAACTACATTTTATTCTTCTTTTGAATTAAAACCATAATGTGTTAATTAGTTACTGTTTTTTTTCCGATTAGATTACATTTCTAGCTGAGTTAGCTACATCCAGCGTGCAGCTAACTTTGCTAAGCTAGTGGCTGACACAAAAGCTAGAGGTGAGCTAGAGGTGCTGGCTGGTTGATTTTGTGTCCAAGTGAACTTTTTTCTCCTGTCCCTGTATCTGAGCATAGCTAAGTTAGCTAGCTATAGGCTATCACTTTATATTTAGAGAAAATGTATGTCCCCATCCAACTGTCTGTAAGAAAACTTGATCGTTTAAAGACGTGAAGATGTCTTTTAGTGCAGTGAGGGTTTGTTCCCATCACCAGGCTGAAGAGACTATCAGATTGTTTTCAGATCAGATTTGAGTCTCATTCATAAGTGGTCCTGGAATGGACACATCTGAATTGTGGGTATGTGATACGAATGCAAACAGTCAGATCAGAGTTCATGTGGTGATTTTCACATGCGTACTCGCGTCTTCATCATCAGCTCGTCAAAGCTGATCAAGTGTTTGTCCAGAACCAATTATCATCTATCCATCCGTCCCTGCATTCATTTCAGGTTGAATACTAAGAGCCTCTCACAAATAGGACATTTTCTGTAGTTATAGTAATGGAGGTGACACATAAATCTAGATTAATTGTAGCTGATATACTTCTACCTGTCTCCACCTGGAACCACCATGTTTATTCCAAAATTAAGGTGTTTTATTTCTTTATTGCTTGTTTTGTTTTTTAATTTGAAACTCCAGATGGACATTTCTGGGAACTTCTTTAAACGATTGAATTAATATCCATGAGGAGAATTATGACAGTTATTGTGACAAACAAAACGATTTATCACTTATTAATACACAAAATGGACAAGAATGAGTCCAGCGGAGGTGGATTAGGGCCACATGCCATTTTGTTTTAAGGGTTCTGAGTCTATATTTAAAGTCAGAATTCTAAAAAAGAAAAAAAAAGGACTTTTCTAAGAATCCTAAATAAATCTTTATGTAAGAAAAAAAAGGACTTTAGTGTAAGAATAAAGTCAGTAAATGTTATTAATTAATAATTAAGTCATTCTGAGCATAATATCAGAATTTTTCTAATGTTTCCCTACTCCTCTTCTGCACAGACTTTTAAATAACTTTAATAAGTTTGAAAAAAATTGTCCCCCCGTCAAAACCCACCCGTTTCTATTTTCTCACTTGCACAATAAAACTAAAACATATCCAGTGTTTTTATGCAGCGCTCATAGAATATCCGACAGGAAGTTTGTGGTGCCGTTTGCCTGTGAGCACAAATACCAGAGGGAGACAAATGTCCATTTTATGCCGCCGCAGACTCGGGCAGACAGATTTAACACTTTACATTTCCAGACAAGTCCAATAACTTCTCTACTTAAACTATACACATCCAAAGCCCGGCAGCTGTAGCTGTTTATGTAAGCCCATAAAATACTCTTCCGTTCAACCCTCCCATACTTCCTGCTCAGATAATCCTATTTAAGTCAGAAGATGAAACTTGAAACATTGACAACAAGACTTGCGGTTTTACAGTAGTGGGCCCGCTCCCACTGAATGTTCACAAGTCTCTCAGACATTAAGGTGACAACAACTTTCCTAACGCAGGATGAAGTGAATGACCGTGACTTGAGAAAGTAATACAATTCTCTAGGTGCATACAAATCCAAATGTTGATGATTTGGGCCACATATAAAGAATTTTTTTATCTGTAATGTTGATAGTATGGAGGCGGCTCAACTTATAAACTAGTATTTTTGGGTCAGATATAGCAGTTTACTAAGGATGATACCTCTGAGATGTTAGGTATTTTCATTTTGAAAAAGGTTTTACAGACAGTTTTCTTCTGTGATGTTCAATGAAAGTTTGATTCTGGAAGAAAGATTATCATGAGACCGACCATCACTCACCTGTTGTCCTGGACGAGAGCTTCACAGGTGGACTAACACAAGGTTTCCCAGAGAAAAACAAAACAATTCAGATGCGTAGAGTTGGTTAAGATCCCATAATCAGAAGCAGTGAGAGGCTGTTGATGAGTGAGGAACTGATGCTGCTGATGTACTGCCCTCCACTATGATCCACCCCCTGTCATCATCTGGAGGAGGAGGAGGAGGAGGACCAGCCACAGAAAAACCCATGCTGGGGAGGAGGAGGTGTTGTTTCCTGTGAGTGAAACTCATGCAGAATAAAACCCCAAAATGCAGAGTGCCTACTTTTACAGAAATCCCCTCTGTGTGTTGAATCGAGCCACGCTGCTGACCAGAGGGAGGTGATCTCTCCTCTGCTGGCCATGGGAACACCACAGTGAGCTCTGTTCACCAGGAGGGTGGAACAGGAAATAGCTTGTCGGCTGCCGTGGGCACAGGGCCGTGCTGCTTCAGGGGCTGCCGGATTAATTGAGCTCTTTGTATTTTAATCTCACGGTCCAGGGAGGGAAAAATGAGCTCCAGGTTTATTCAGCAAACAGTGGAGTGGCATGAAGACCAGAACCAACAGGTGCTGCTGGATTTGATCTAAAATCCTTTAAACAATTAAGTGTGTTTCTTCTTTTTACATTTAATGTGATTTCCTTTACGGCACATTGAAAGCATAGGACCTATTGGACATATTGGTGAAAATTAAACAAAGTTGGTTAAATGGTGTAGGGAAAGTCACAGCTTAGCAAGAAAAACATCAAAGCTCCCCTGAATTTCAACACAACACACCTTGATGACCCTCAGAGCTTTGGTGAGACAGGTATCTCATTACATCTGGTGGAAACCAAACACAGCATTCCACAAAAAGAACATTGTACCTATAGTCAAACATGGAGGTGGAAATGGAATGCAGTCGGGATGCTTTGCTGCTTCAAGGTCTGGATGACTCGCAGCAATTTAGCCAAACATGAATTCTGTTCTCTACCAGAAAATAAAATTCTGAAGGACAATGTCAGGTCATCAGACTGTGAATTAAAGCCCTGGCATGACTTAGGTATCGGGTGACTTAGGTATCAAATAAAATGTTTTGCCTAATCAAATACAATTAACATTTAAAACATGTATTTTGAGTTTACTCAGACTGGTTCATGTTCCATTTTGGTTGAATGAGAAACATGAGAAAATAGAATAAACCTCAGAATTGCTCTCATGTACATTTATACTCTTTATTACATATTGCTGATAATAGTTGAATAGAAGCAGGATTTAGATTTTTTTGGAACACTTCAAGAAAACAAAAGGCAGTAGGTACCTCACTGACCGCCGTGAGACTGTGTTGTGTAATGTCCATGATTGTTCCATGTGGTCGGGTCGCTGTAAAGCTCTATTCTGGGTTTGGTGACTATTGATGTGGTTTTAGCAGCGCAGTAAGCAGTCATTTTGTGGGTCACTCAGACACTCTCAAGCTCAGTTTGAAAAAGAGAGAAAAACACATGCCTAAAAACACACTGAGGCCTCGGCCCCAAAAAGGATCCAACCGCTGAGGGGCATTCCTGAGTGCACATTGCTGTAAATTCAATGGTGTTAAAAGTAAATGACCCATCTGGTGGCCGCGCTATCTTCTATCTACAGCGAGGGGTTTATCTCCCCCAGCAGCCCGTCGGCTGTGTTATGTCAGGCCTATCCTCTTCCTGACAGGAATAACACCGTACTTTGCAAATTCCTTAAATTCTCAATCATATTTATGTACTGGGAGTATACTGGGGTGGCAGCCTCCAAGTGAACACTCTCTTCCTTTCACCCGGTCTGCTGGTTCCCATTGGCTCAGCAGTCCCATCCAGATGTCACGTTGGAGAGTGACAACTGGCTGATCTATGCAGCAGAAGTTTGTGAAAGAAGCTGTGAGAAGACGCCTGCTTGTTTTTCCGTGCTGCAGAGTGGCATCGGTCATGACTAATGTTTTCCTGCATACGGCCGCTTATTAACTCAAGGCTGGTTCTATAGACAGAAGGGCTTTGTGGTCCATGCCAGGAGCACTGGGGTAAACACTCTGTGTCACACCTGCGCCCACTGATAACTGTTAAATTTAACTATGAGGTGTTGGAAGACGGAGATGTTTGGATGGACATGGAGTCGATTTTAAGATTATTTATTCATGATTTATGTCTACATTAAAAGAAAAAGCCACAAAAACACAGTGTTCAATTCCAGTGGATCCTAACAAGTGCTTACTGTAACTAGAATTTGGTCCAGTATTAGCTCATCACACACATCTGTGACATCACAAAAAACACAGAAGGCTGAGGTTAATCACTTGGTTAAGAGAGAACTGGCAAGATTATTTTTCTGCTATAATATGGGGCATTCTACAGAGGAGTATTGGGGTCAAATTAACAAAACATGCATAAAAATGAGGAGATTATTAGATTAAAGTTGTAATATTACAAGAAAAAAAATGTAATTCTACAAGAATAAAGTTTTAATTTTATGAGAAAAACATCATAAGTTTTAGGAAAAAAATCATGGTTTTAGAAAACAAACTTTAGGATTAAAAAAGTCGTAATTTTATAAGAAAAAAAATTGAATTTTATGAGGATAAAAATGAGGTGTAAATATCAGATTTGTGTCGAGCATTAAAATATGCAACATGTAGCATTTTTTTCCAGCCATGTTTCGATAAAGATTGGTCAAAGACAGAAATATTGAATCTTTTGAATCATCACCACCACATAATAATAAGTATAAGGACTTTGAAAAAGTTCTGTAAGGAACTGGGTCAAGTAAGAGCCAGACAGACTTGCAGGAAATGGTCTCTTGGCGCTGGAGATGTTTGTAGTTGTGGTCAACAGTCGTTGGTTGCACAAGCGTGTTATTTAAGGAAGGTACATAGTTTCACAAGAAACAATGAGACTGCTCATCAAGATTTTAGACCCTGAAGGAGCAGAACTGCATCAAAAACAGGGTCTCAGACGGCTTATAAACTACAACTTTATTCTCATAAAATAACTTTTATTTTCATAAAATGACTTAATTCTCCTAAAAGAGTACTCCTTGTAGATTTATTACTTTTTTGGTCCCTTGTGAAATTACAGCTTTATCTCTCTATTCTTTATAATCTTAAGATTTTTTCTATTTTCCAATGTGGCACTTATACTCCGCTACTAAGGTTCATATCTGGAAGAGAATTCTTTAAACACAAGCAGACGAGATCCTCATCAAACACGGGCAACGACTGACTGATCGATAAAATGACATACTTTGGAAAAATGTCGCTTTTCTTCCAAACCAATAGATACTCAAAGTCTTTATGTATTTAACAATTGGTCAGCGCTGACATCTGACACGTATGGTGATGTGTTTTTATGAAGTTGTTTTTGTTGAGACATTTAATGCATAGGACTTATTCATGTGTTTTCTTGTGTGTGGACTCTTTGGACTCCAGCTTCTACCTGGAATCTAATGGGGTTCCAGACAAACAAATAAACAAACATCAGAAGAATGAGGGCTCTGGAAAAGTTTAATCGAAATTTGTCATAGTTTTGACACTGTAGAGAAAACGAATCAATGAATCATCAAAATAATCCACAATCAGCAGTGTAAATAATGGTTAAGTAAATCACTGGAAAACATCCAGAACCAGTAAGACTGGATTGCCAACCCCTTCAAATGAATCTAAAAAATTCATCACAGGTCGTGGCAGGTTTTCGAAAGGGTCATTTTTATTTCTAGATCATATAAAAGGATTTTCACAGACTGCATGATTATGGCTCCAATGAAAATCTTGATTGTTTTGATCAACGCCGAGATCGTAAATATTCATTCATTTAATGAGCTGTCATGCTCCATTGTGCAGCTTGAGCATAGGTCAGAGGTGACAGCAAGGTAATCAGCGGCACTGATGTCCTTTCCTATTTCCCATTAACGTTTTGAATACAGCTCAGGTAACGCCGCTTTGGAAAAAAGATTTTTGTAAATGCAAGGGGACCATTCTTTGTTGGAACATTGTCCCATTTCAGCGAGTCTTTGTGAGCTTGAGGGATGCAGTAATGGGTAGTACAAGTTCTTTGTTACGGATGTCTGAGTGGATGATGGATGATTGACTTTTGCAACGCTTATCTAGACCTTCATTCGTTCGTCGTGCAGCGGTTTGTGGCATGTTTACAATTTTTCAAAATTGAAATTTTTCATGTTAGGTGCTTGGCTTTGTGGAACAGATACATCTCTAGAGCACTTTTTTGAATATAAAGCTCTGACGAGGGGCAACGAGACCTGTAAAAGGTGCAACCTTTACACTTTTGGGTGCTAAATTGTATGTTTTGGTTTAGCACAACACACAAATAAAGGGGGAAGGCATGTGCACTCCAAAGATCTCACCTTTAGAAAAATGAATTGTACTTGGTTCACAATACTTTGCCTAAATCTGAAACCCAATCAACGGATGATGATCTGCTTTGAGTGACAAGTTCTTCACCTCCTGCTCCTCCCAACATTTTTAATTTCTGTTTTGAAAGGAATTATCTGACGTATATTATTGATACTCTTTAAATATAAACTTTAAGCTGGAAATATTTGCACAGGCAGCGCAGTATAGGGAACACTTGTGATTGGTTCATGGTGCGATTGATTTGCTTTGCAGTGGAGCACTTTATGAGCAGACCACGCATTTTAAACGGCAGTATATGTCGACCATATTAATTTTATTGTCGGAAGCAAAATCGTGATCATGATTAAAATTCTATTTATTTTGCAGCCCTACCTGAGGGTCAAAGTATCCATTATTTCACGAGAATTCACAAAATTACTTCTGTAAGTAACTTTCATTCTTATCCCTTTCATTTGCAATTCCTCGAACTGCCGATGTGGTAAAGCGCTTATCCGCAAACCAGAAAAAAGTAAAAAGTGTTTTTGGGTTAGTCAGCAACAAGCAAAGTCATCTGAGTTTTTCATACTTTATGAAAAATAAATCATTTTGTTTTCTTGGCGTACTCCTTTCTACCTCCACCTTGACTGCCAAAGTTACGGACTCTGTGGATCCTGGCCAGATGGCCCTCTATGGTCTTCATTATGTCCACGTGATCTGGAATGTGAACGTAGCGGACGTTCCTGCCCGTAATGAACAGGTCCTGCAGCTGGGTGAGCTGACCCCGCCTGTCCCGGTAGAGCACATCCTTTAGACGTATGTTCATGAAGGCGTCCACGCTGACCACTCGGCCCCGCGCTGTGCTCTCGTTCCTCAGGTCCACTGTGGTCACCTCTCCCTGCATGCCCTGCAGCAGGACCACCATGCTGTTCTCGGTGATTGTACGCTCCCGAATGGAGCTAATGACTTCAGCTTGACCATGGTCCGATCTCTCGGATTCCTCTCCCTGTGACTCCATGAACTCTGATGATGGATCTCCAGAGGTCAGGGAAACCTGCCGACAAAAACGAACCACTATCATACAATTGGTCAACAAAAATATGAATTCTTATTTACTGTGTAATGTTTGATGTATTTTAATGCTTCTATGTCTATACGTGAAGCGAGGACCATTAAGTCCTGAAAACTAATTCCACGAAGAAAAATTGAGGTGAGAATAAAAGTAAAAATCTGAGGGAGCAGAGACAAAAAACTGAAATATTTCAAAACATTTTGTCAAAGCACATAATATTTACAGATGAGAAGAGCTTTAAATTGGCTGTCGATCTATCTGAGGGTGGGTGGTTTGATACCCGCCCCTTGCAGTCTATAGTTCGCGGTTTATATAAGCAAAATACTGAAAATCAATTAACTACAAATAGCTGCTCAATTGGTGTGTGAGTGTTTGTTTGAATAGTTATCGCTTATGATGCCACAGCTGGATAAATGTGAATGGAAATGGGTGAATGCTGGCATATTTTGTTCAATAGTGAGAGGTTGGTCGGACTACAAATATGCTATATACTGTGCTGTTCAAATATTTCCCATCTTCCTAATTTCTTCTATTTTGTATGAATCTCTTAATAAACTGTGTCGGATCTTTAACATGAAAAAAGGCAAATCAAGTATAAAATACAAGCTTTAAATTATAATTTTGCTAAAGGAGGCAAACAGATTAACCAACCTAAATGACCAGCCTGACAAAATATTCACCTAACTTAACTTATTACCTAGTTGTTCCAACTTTAGCAGCAACAACTGCAAATAAATAGTTCTGACAACTGGATATCAATCTCTGACATCACTGTGGTGAAATATTGGACCAATCTTCTTTGCAGAACTAAAGTAGTGTAGCCACATTGGGGGGTTGGGAGCATAAACAGTTTGTTTCAGGTCCAACTAAGGTGGACTTACTCTTCTGCTTGAGATTATTGTCCTATATTATGCAGTGAGACACTGCATGTCTATGTGCTGATGACAAGACATTGTCCTTCAGAATTTTCTGATAGAGAATAATTCACGTTTCCTTCAATTATGGCAAGAAGCCTTGTCCTGAACCAGGAAAGCATTTCCACATCATCAAACCACTACCTCCATATTTGACCCTAGGTCTTTAGTGGAATGCTAGACCAGATACAGCGGGATTCCTATCTTCAAATAGTTCAACTTTTACTCATGAGCCTATAATATTCTCACAAAAATCTCCGAGTCATCAAGAGTTGTGGCTAGCCTTAATGCTCTTTTGGGTTAACAGCAAGGCCTTTCTCCTCACCACTCTCCCATGATGTCATTTGTGGCCAATGTCTTTGGAATAGTGGAGCCACTATCTCTGGTGTTGAGTGTGAAAAACAGTTCCTTGGATATTTTCTTTTTTCGTGACTTCCTGGATTATCCTTCACTGTGCTCTTGGAGGGTTGTTGTAAACTCAATTCTGTGTAGGTTCACGATACTAAATCCCCACTGGTAGATAATGTGTCTCGCTGCAGATCTGTGGAGCTTTGCATGTTTTTGAACTATGGTAGATACCTGGTGTATCTGGAGAGAACCTTGCAAGATTGGGAGAATATGCAAACTACACACTGGAAAGGCTGGCAGAAGTAAATTAAACCTAGAACCTTCTTGTGAGGTAATAGTGCTACCCTATCAACCACCTCTTTTTATCTCAATAAATAAAATCATCATTTAAAACTCAGGTTGCCATTGTTTAGTGTGAACACCGGTGACAAGGTTCAGTAAACAGAAATGCACAAAAAATGGATTAAAAAGCAAGGAAATGATTATAGTTATGTTAAATCCAACTGTCAGTGAAGCAGTTCACCATGCAGACACCATACTTTAACGCTTCACCATCTGACTCTCACCTTTAGCAATAAACATTAGCACACGCGCATTTAATAAAGAAAGCAATAGATGACAAATAACCTGGGAAACACCTTAGTCACTTTGGGAGACAACTTTAGGCTCTAGGAATATCATTATTAAAAAAAAACGTATTAGATGGCAGACAGTACAGTTTTCAGGAACTTATGTTGACACAAGTAAAAACTCGTCCATTTAAAAAAGGTCGTCACTGATTCCTAACTTATCTTGCTTGTTTCTGCACTGGGGATATCTCAGTGCAGAAACTTTGGTTTAGGAATTGACATCTATTTCAAATACACACTTTCATATCGATAAACTTTATGGACATAAACTCTCCTTAAAAAGAAGCATCGGCATCAGTACATACATGGTTCCCGCTAATTTATCGCCAAACAGCACCGTTATAGCTTTTTGTGATCGCACTCTTAACCGATACTATAGTTAGCGTGTGTTATATTTACCTACATTCTTTAAATTATATTCGCAAGTACAGAGAAGTCTTCACATAATTTCCCTAACGTTAGTGTTTCCCGCAAGAAATCTCAACCAGGAAGTGCAACGTGATGGCGTCACATGTTACGTTCTGAATTCTTTCAAACCCCGAACCACACCGCCCTCTATAGGTAGAACCAGAAACCTGGAAACATTTTATTTATTTATTTCTTGAGAGCAATTTGACTAATTGAAACAGAAATAATTACAACCAACAGGGAAAGTCAATGATAATACTTTTATTAATTTGAAAAAGATATTACATAGAAAGAAAATTAGATAAGTAAAAAAACGAGATATGACTAAACGCCTTAAATAAAATAAGCTAAAAAATAATACATATTAAAAAACCCAAATAACAACAATAAAAATAATAATTATTTTTTTTGAAAAAAATAATTTTCAGTAATCATAAAAATAGCAGTAGGACTAAGCTGTTAAAAAGGAAATTGTCTTTAATTAATTTCCGAAATTGGGTAACAAATAGAAAAATGTAACCTAATATAAGAGAATACATGAAAGAAAACAATAAAAAGAGAGCCCTGCACAAAAGCTCTAACCTAACATCTAACTGTTTTCTATCAAATGGTTCCAAAATAATTGGGAGTGAAAACAAATAGAAAATATATGTTCCGTGGTCTAAATGTCTAGATGGCAAAACAATCTCCTCAGAATTAACTCTTAATCCGAGGAATTCAAGGATAAATGCCATTAATTAATTTAATATTGCCCTTACTTAGGGCAATATGGGTTAACATAAGAATTCTGCGTTTAATCGAAATACGTTGTTATCGATCCATGTCTACAAAATCAAAGTCTCTGTTGAACTGATTTGGATAAAGCTCATTTGTCAATGTCCATCTAATCAGACTATTATTCCATTATTTGTCAAGTAATTGGAGTTCACCATTATTAAGATTTGGCAATGGTATGGTATGTAATGGTTACGTAATACATTTGCATACATTTCCTTGACCCTAGCAAGTGTGGTTTTTGGAAAATATTTAGGCTAACTGAAAATAATAATAATAGAGAGATAATTTCTATTAATTTATGTCAACAGGTTTCCATTTAATGTCCAGAAGTTCTAAAACTTTCCAGATATGTCTTTCCATCCCTCCCTATTAAAACAAGGATTTGTGTTTGGAAGAAATATATCTGTTTTTCCAAATTGTTGTAAAATGAGGAGTAAATTCTGTGTGTATAAAGACATTAGTGGTGATTGTTATGATAGATACTTTGCTTGTGTTATAATCATACTTTAGGAGAAAAACCTATGGTGCCAATAAGGATGAATAAATTATCTTGAAAAAAAAAACCCATAAACTTTTGAGTGATGTTAAATAGGAAATCAGCTATTTCATACATGCATAATGTTTTTCATAGTTTTTTCTTTTTTCAAGAAAAAACTCCAAAATCAAGTCAAAATGTATTAGATTTATAGATATTTTTAACTTTTTTTTATTATAAATGACTGGTATAAAGCCAGGGAGCATGTAAGATGGAAAATTCTGGAAATGCGTTCAACTATACTCACATAAGTACGTCCAAAAATAGAGAGTTCTCTTTGCATCCAAAACTCTACAATATTTGTGCAGTGTGTCAATATTCCTGTCAAGTTAATGACCTTTCTTTTTTCAACATTTTTATTTTGTTCTAATCCATATATATAGATATATTTAACTTCTATTTTTTTTTTATTTGGTGAAAGCGCACCTGTATTGAAATTGAGAAACAGTCAAGATGCTTTGGAAAAAACATTAACAGCTTGTGAAGCAGTTGGGATTTGTTGTTGACTTTTGAAAGAATGGACATATGATCATTTTGCCCTAAATATCTTGATAGCATGAATATTTTAAGAATATTTTGTGTTTTAGAAAGATAGCTAGAATTTCCGCTGTCAAAATAGACAAACCAGAAATAATTTTTCAGCCTTGAATTATGCTTTTATTAAGGTTAAATTTGTTTGTAGTATCAAAAGACAAATAAACTGAATTGTTCTGTCATTATAGAGAGTGTTTATTATGTCTGTAAATATAAGCCCATATTTAAATGCTTTTGGTTTACATTATATTATATTATTATAATTCTCCCATATTAATTGTCTTTTTGGGAACTTCATCATGCCAGACTGTTCCCTTTAGAGGTCGCAATAATGGATCATCTGTTTCAAGCCTGCCCTGTCCTCTCTACCTGCCACTGTCGCACCAGTCCACCACATCCAGAAAACTCCTCTTTGATCTTTTCCTTTTCATCCTACCAGGCAACTCATTCTCATGCATCCCTCTACCAAAGTATCCGCTATCCCTTACCTGAACATGACCAAACTGATTCACTGGTCTGACGGGGCGATGGGGGCTCAGTTGGTAGAGTGGTTATCCACATATCTGAAGGTCAATGGTTCAAACCCCGGCCTCTGCAGCCCATATGTCAAAGTGTCCTTGAGCAAGACACTGAACCCCAAGTTGCTCCCAATGGCTGTTCCATTGGTGTGTGAGTGGCATGAATAGTTACTGCTCCTTATGTGGCGCCTTGCACGGCAGCCTCTATCATCACTGAATGAATGTTTGTGTGAATGGTTGAATGCTGACTTGTGTTGTAAAAGCACTTTGAGCAGTCAAGCAGACTCAAAAAGCGTTATATAAGTACAGTCCATTTACAACTGTCTTGTAAGAGTGTTCTTTTCACACTTGCTGCTACTTTACAGATAACTCCTCACACTTTTCTCCACCCCACTCCACCCTGCTTCTTCACCTCTTTTCCACACTCCCGTTGTTCTGAACAGTTGACCCAAAGTACTTAAACTCCTCCTTTACATCCTCACCATTCCACCTGCATCTTCTTCACTCACACACATGTATTCTGTCTTGCTGCGACTGACATTCATTCTTTTTCTCTGCAGTGCATACGTCCACTTCTCCAAGTTTTATTACATCTTCTCCCTCCTTTCACTACTGATCATAATCTCAGCTACATATAACACATGGACATACTAGTCCATTGAGACTCCTGTCTGACCTGTTCACCATAGCCAGCAGGGAGGGGCCCAGAGTCCAGCCATGGAGCAGTCCCACCTACTCCTTGAACCCAACTGTCACTCCTACTGCACACCTCACCGCTGTCATGCTGCTCTCATACATATCCTGTACAACTCGAACATACTTCTCTGACACTCCACACCTCCTCACCACAATCAATCCCTCAGCACACTGTCGCACGTTTTCTCTAAATCCACAAAAACACAATGCAACCGCTTTTGGCTTTCTCTGTACTTCTCAATCATCACTCTCAAAGCAAACATCTACACATAACATCTGCAGAGCTCTTTCTTGGCATGAAAGCCATACCGCCGCTCACAAATCATCATATCTTTTGTTTTATGATTGACACTTTATTTAATTTTACTATTTCAGTTACATATATTCTGAGCTGTGCAGGTAAACAGAAAAACAAAGAGGGAAAGAGAAGAACGGGGAAACAAAAGCATAAATATATTAATAATGTACGCACGTACACATTATGCACACACATAGCATATACACATCAAGTGTGTGTCTATATACAAACCTATTCCCACCAACCCGTTGGGATTTTGCATGCCCAATCAATATATATATATATATATTATATTATATATATATATAATATATATGAACATAAATGTTGGCAAACATACTTGGATTTGTACATATGTATACTTACATTTTATATAATGTATAAAATATAAAATATACATAATGAACTCACTAAATTGCAGCATTATTTCTCCTTAAAGTTATAGATCTAGTATTTGCCACATTTTGAGGTGTAGTCTTCCCACCTGTTAGTTGTTCTACAAAAGAGTTGTTTATTCAAAGTCACTTTCCGTAGTTCCCTGATCCAGTCCTGAAAAGAGGGAGCTTCTGGATTTTTTCAGCTTCTCAGCAGATTCTGTCTATTATGCCAATATAGCAGTTTGAATGGACTCTGCACTCTCACAGTCATTCGCCACACTTGGGTCACCAAGCACATATAATCTGGGGGAAAATTCACAATTATCACCTGTAATATCTTTTTTTATACATTTGTGAATTTTCTACCAGAATTCTTGAATATTTGGTCATTGTCAGAGAACGGGGAATAACGTTCCTTCTGAGTTGTGGTATTTTCAACAGGACCGCATGTATTTATGGCCTAATCAATGTAAGCAGGCCAGTAATAGTGATTCAGATTTTAAATTGAACATGTCTTGTCTTTGTATCTCTTGGTTATTTAATTTGGTTCTGGCATATTCTGTTTGATTCTAACTGTTCAAACGAAAGGCTCAAATCTTTCTCATCATCGCCTAATTTCATAACCTAGCTTCCACTACTCTATCCCACATCTTCATTGTGTGACTCATCAGCTTTAAACCTCTGTAGTTGCCACAGCTCTGCACACCACCCTTCTTGAAAACCAGCACCAGTACATTGGATGAATGAATGAATGAATGAATGAATCAATAAATTACAGGGACTAATTACAATCTTAGCATGTATAGTAATGGATTTACATACTGCATTTTTCTCAATTATATTTTCTGGATGTTTGCTTTATATATGGCTAAATCTAAAGAGCCTCAAAAAATTCAGCTAATAAACAATGAATGCAATCATCTAAAAAAATCAAGAAATAAAAGGGAAATACAAATGTTTAATATCAGAGTCCATGTTAAAAACAGGACAAAAAAATAAAAATATGAAAGGAATGTAAGAAATACCTGATCGAAAAAATCTGCTTTAAAACGAGTATTTCATTTAAGTATTATAGAGTGATATAAAACAGTAAGATTCAATCATAAGTGTCGAATGTTTATTCATGGATAGATGCTACACTAGGACTTCATGCTCTAATAAACCCAAGTATTGAAAACCCGATGGAACACATGCATTAACATCTGCTGACATTCAGAGGAACTGCATCTGGCCATAACTGATGCCATGATTTTACCTATAAACTAACAAGTTTGGCATCAACAAGAGGTAGGTAGTATAAACTACATAACGGGCTCAGAGGTCGTCCATCATGGCCAGTAGGTCGTCTCCTTTGTTGCTGCAGGGGTTTTCAGACTGCTCCTCTTCATCTGCAAACTGTCCAGCGATGCGAGCCAGCTCAGTAGCAGCCTGCTCATCCTTCAGGAGAGAAAACAACAAAGTCATCATTCACATATTGACACGACATTTTACGTTTGATTGAGCAATAGGTATGTGCAATACAAATTTATATCATTTACAATACACGTTTAACATGACTTCAAACATGCTGAGAGTTTTACCTGCAGTGCTTGAATCTTTATCACCCCAAACAGGGACTGCTCCTTCCCAGCTGATATTCCCCTGTTGACCGAACTCAAAGTCATATTTGTATGAATGAATGTTGATTCAGAAACAGATGAGTGAGGAAAATGACTCACGCCTCCTCTTCTTCCCGGTCGGAGGAAAACAGGTTGATCCTAAAGCCAGTCTCAGCTCTGGGCGTGTTCTGGGCCTTCATGCTGCCCATCAGACGAGCCAGAAGGTTCAGCTCCTCTTTGGCCATGAGGTTTGGAGTGGTGTCAGTCTGCAGCAGGAGCGAGATCAACGGTTATGCATGAAGAGGATGAAGCTCTCAAGTGGAAGAGTGCAGGATTACGGGCAATATAGCAAAAAACAAACAAACTCTTAAAAGTAAATGAGGAATTATTGATTTTGGGCCATATTATTAAATGCTGTATTGTTGAATCACTATCCGTGATGTAGTGGAGCAACTAACATTATATCGTGATCATACACTGTGAATTATAAAACTGAACTGATCCTGGAATAACTCCTGTTTTTTTTTTTTAGATATGATTCCACCTTCTCTTACAGTAGAAGAGTTAAAATCTTACAGATCTTATCTTCTATTCTATTAATTAATTTTTTTAAACAATTTTTGGTTCATTTACAACTAAAAAAATAGATATACAGTCCTTTCTGTTGTATTTTTATTGTCCTATATTTTGTATTTCATAGTCCTCTACTTTTTATTAAGTCAATCCTATCTTTATATTATTTTACAGTTCTATTTTTATATCTACGGTCCTGTGATTTTCATGTCCCTTTTGACAAATCTTTTCTATTCTGTTCTATTCTATTAGTATTTAGGAATAAAAGCATTACACAACTTTAGAATGATAGATAATTTAGTGTTCTCCATTAGAGGACATCTAATAAATGAACATGTATGAATGAGGGCTCCTTTAGGTGAACTGATGTCTGAGCTGTTTTGCATGATGACTTAACTTAATACACCTATCAGCCATTACATTATAACCACTGTATGCATATATTCTCATTCCTCCAGGTCATGGTAATCCTCATGGGTTGAATCCAAACCAACTGGACTTCTGCTTCGGCTGGAAGATGTTTCACGTCTCATCTAAGGGGCTTCTTCAATTCTGCAACTACTGGTGCAGATTCAGGGAATCCAGAGTTCAATCACTTTGGATTAAACACACATGGATTATAATCAACCACTTGCAGGTGGTTACAATAGTACCTGCTAGTGGTTGGGATATAATAGACAGCAAGTATCTGCTGCTAGCATTTAGGTGCGAGATACCACCGCACACCTTCAGAGGCCTAATAGAATCCATGCCTTGATAGGTCAGAGCTCTTGGGTGGCAAAAGGGGGCACCTACAATGTATTAGGTAGATTTTATAATGCAAATTTTTGTTCAGAATATTTTAAAATATATGGTTATTTTTTGCACAACTTCACTTCAGACAGTGATCCTGGCTTAAGTACCATCTGGACCTTTGAACCTTTGGTGTAATGAGTTAACTATACCAGGAAGAGAACATGGTCTTTTTTTTTTACCTTGACTGCAGGGGTTTTGGATGTGTGTGTCTCCTCCAGATGGTTCACACTGTACCTTAAATTCATGAAACACACATCAGTGTCATGTTTTGGTCCAATTATATATATGTTTTTACATCATATGGCGTATTGTCATACATGTTCAGGCCCAGTTTGATGACTCTGTCTCCATGTAGTTCAAAACAACCCTCTCTGATGGGACTGGTGTAAATTCCTCCTTTGGGGAACTCACTTTGTCTCACCTCTCTGCCCTTACGGTCAAATGTCCTGTGGAAACAGGAAGCAGATAAGCCTACAAGCGTGCATCAGTCATCTACAGGCGACTACGTCTCGTGCCATGCTGTGCTAACAATAAGCTAGAAGAAACGAGTGGTGAGTAAACATAAAGGAGATTTTTATTTAGTTGTCAATTACAATGAACGCCCAAATGCTAGTTGCTAGCTCAGATATTGACATAGACATTAAGTAATAATAATAATTTTATCACCTTATTGATCTGGAGATCATCAAAGTCACTAGCATTTGGGATTTTCAATGACTGCAGTAAATTTGGTGGTGAACTGCCTAATTTTGATCTGCATTTTGTTGAATGTTAGTGGAAGATGCCAATAATAGGTAGCTTCTAAAGGAGAACTGCGGATCATGTAACACTATCAGCTTTGTAAACCCCTTTAAAAGCAATGCGTACAATGTAGGTATATGCTTTTGAATAAATTGAATATAATATTCATAACTACGTTATGATAGATTACAATCAGGTGAAAATTATTTTTCAACCTAAGTCTGAAAAAGCAATCTGTATCTTCAATGGGGGTCAGGTCCTCTTACATGGGGACGCCATGTTGTGCTGCCATGTTTGTACAATACCCTGAATTGACAAACTGAGCACTGATTCAAGAGTGGAGTTTAGACTTTGGCTAAGTGGCATAAGGACAGTAAAGAAATATCTAACCTCTAAAAATGAATGATATAGAAAATGATAAATATGTTGTTGTTGAATAACTTTGGTGTTTTGAGAAATGGATAATAGGACTAACTATTTAGCACTTAAAAAAGCAACGGAGGGTGAAACCTGGCAGGAACAGGAAGCATAATCTTTAAACCATTGAGAGGTATATGGAGGGATCTGCACAATCCAAGGGATTCAATCTGACAAGCGATGGATGGCTAAATGGTGCAAAGTGCTCCCTCCACCATCAGTTACATTTCCTCCATGTTGGTGGGGTGCGACTGGCTTGGAAAGGGTTGCAGGAAATTGCTTGGGGCTTCGGTCGCAAATTTTACAGGGCCCCCGTCTCCACCTTCCACTGACGGAGTACTCTCTTCTCTAGGGGAGTGGTCAAGTCTGCTGAGTTGAATGCCACGGTTGGACTGGACATACTGCACTAGTTTACCTCCCTATGGTTTCATGAGTTGGGTCTTAATGCTTACCCTCTATGACAGTAAGGTTGTTTTTTACTCTGCTATATGTAAAGTTTTGATGCCCCTCCCACCCCAAGAAGCCGCCATGACAACACTACGAGAATGTTGAGCAAATACTAATATTGCTTAGCTTCTATTAAACTTATACTTACTTACACCTATAGTGTTACATATTGTAGAATGAATAAGGGAATGTAATTTCTAAATATATTTATTGAAGAGAACCTTATTCTTGACAAGCTACTTGATGAAGTTGTGTATTACAAAATATAGTTGACCCTTGAAGGTCGCCCTAGACTCTTGGGTAGGTTTGGGTATAATTTAGGTTGCAATATTAGCTTCTAAGCTCGATGCCAGTAATTTTATTCACTGCACACACCTTTAAATGTAATCAGTAACTATTGGATAGTTGAGATAGTAGTTCAGATTTCTGCCTACCTAATAAGACCTGGAACATCTATCCCATGTGGCACTGGGCCTGATGTTGGCAAGGCAAAATGTCCGTTGGGATTCTGGACATGACTTTTGAGGAAGAGTGACACCTATGAGAACCCAAAGAAATCATTTATTGAAAAAAGCTGTTAGTACTTTCTTTTCCCTGGTATAGAGGTTAAAGTACAATATAGGGTACTCACTCGTATGTGCATGTCCTGAAAAAATATGAGCAGTGTTTGTCTAAGAAGTTGGAATTCACCTTCAGACAAAGATGAATACACCTAAAACAAGAAGAACAGAAACAGGTCACAGAGGATACAGAGAGTCGGACCAGAGATGGTATAGACTAACTTTCAGACTCATGCCATTGCAACGGTTCCCTACAAAACTATTTTTCGAACACGACAAACGATTGCAGCACAATTCCAATTCAATAGGTCTCATTATTGGAGAGGGAGATCAACTGATTGCCTTGAACGTGTAAAAAACCCAGAGATGTTTCACAAAACACAACTTTGTTTAATGCACATTGTTGAAAACATAGACCCATTTTCTTTGTCTTCCCAGTAAAGTAAACCGATGTACACTTGCTTTATAATTCAGACAAATAAGGCAATAACAGGCTCTTATTTTCCCCTCTTCCTTGTGTTGCCACCGGTCAGAAAACAAGAGCAGCGGCGGGTGACCCCTGAGCCAAAGGTTGCCGCAGATATACATTTTAACTACTATGCAAGAATTCAGCAAATTTATGGTTTCCGACCCAGTCTTTGGAAATGATTGGTTTAGACCAGAGCATTCTTTTGTGATATGGATTTGAACATTTCAACAAGAGGCTTTCATTTATAAGAAAAGCGATGGTTTTGAGTTTGTATTTTTTGTTACTATTTTATTTTAAAGGTTTATCTATCGGTCATGTTTTTCCTCCGCACTTCCTTTTCTCCTCTCTTCATCTCTCGCCTTGTCTGTGCGTGGGCATGAACTGACTCCTTGTCTTACTCCTCCTTGATTGTTGAATGTTTTCCCCGGTTCCTTATCTGTGTTAATCTTTGCATGTGAGTCGGCGCCTTCCTCCCTATCTTGGTCATTTCCTTGATGTTGATGTTTGTATGTCTCTCGTGCACTCAAACCCAATTCTTCCTCGCACTCCCACTTTTCAATGTATGTTTCGCCAGTATTTGACGATAGTAACTTCCTTGGATTCATCTTTTTCTTCACTTTTTGGATTTTTGTATGATTGATTAATTTACTTAGCCGTCCTCGTCAAAAATCTGCACTGCACTCTGCTCACTGTGTAGTCTGCATGTTGGGTCCTTATTTTTGATCTTCACATAAGAGGAACACGAGGAATACAATAATATCAATCAATGTATCTCAATGAATTTCAACCCAGCCACATAGGAGTCACAAGCCAGTGTCCTTCTAGTGCCGGTCCCTAGCCCGGATAAATGGGGAGGGTCGCAACAGGAAGTGAACACGGTGTGACCACAAAACTGATTTCCGATCCAGATGGCGTGGCGCACTGGTTATCAAATTCCCTCTCTGGTTATTGTTTGCCAGAAGTGTACCAGCCTATGGAGGGAAACAGGCGATCCGCTATAGCGACCCTGAAGAGGGAGCAGCCGAATGAAGAAGAAGGAGAAGATACCTCGATGATCTTTCTGTGTGTCTCATCGACTTGGTTCACGACCACTGGAGTGCCTTTGACCAGTTCCCTGATGGTATCTACGTGATTATAAGATATGAGCAGCAAATCCTTCGGCCGCGGACACAGAAATACTTGATGCTTGAACGCCATGATCACAAGTTCATAAAGCTGGAGGGGGAGAAAAAGAATGAAACATGAAATTAGTCAAACTAAACTAATTATAGGCTCCCTAACTGACAATCGCCTTACCTATGTCACAAACTGTTAATTAAAACCAAAGCAGATCTCGCGCTAGTGATTTAGCGCCACAATAAGCTTTTGAAGACAATTTAACCCTCAAGATTTGACCTTTGAAACATAAATGAAACATAATGAAATTCAGACAGGATGCGGGCCTTGCCCTCATACCTGAGACAGAGCCTCTCAGTCTTCTCGTACGTACCCTGTCCATGCTGGCCAGGTTCAGCCTCATGATGGAGGCATGTGCTAACCGCGTTAAGACTGTTTTCATCGTCCTGTGAGAATACAGATGCTGAGGCTTGAGAAGTTCGTCCATGAATGCTTTACTAAACAAGGTCCCAACGATGTCATCCATAACTATGAATGTGGAAATGAAGGAAAACAAGAGACATGGTTAATTCTGACTAGAATGTAACCACACTGGAGCGCTTGTTTTTATGCTATGTTTCTTTTGCTGGTTGGACAACATTGCTACAACAGTTAAATGTGAAAAAGCTGAAAACACAAAAAAAATGTTCAAGATTGAATTCTACCAGGCAAAAGGACTCGAAAAAAATGTCATGGTGAAAACACATTATAAAAACATTCAGTGTTTTAGTCATTTTTTTAATTTTCAATCCATTACATGTACATTGTATGAAAGACAGATGGATACATTGAATAACTTTTTTTTATGTTGGAAGAACTAAATAGTTGCATCTTTGACAAATGAAACAAGGGAGGTTCATTGCATTAATGTCATAGTAATGTCTTTATTAAATAATTGGGATTAGTAAGTAAAACATAACTATATTATAAAGATTCAACATTAATTGAGTAAATTAAAAAATTTTTTGAATTCAAATCAAAATAATTTTACCTCATGGAATACATGACTTATTTATCAGAAAACAACTTAATTTTTGCATTACTTAGAAATGTTTATTTGCATAAATGTAATAAAAGAGGGTTTGGGGATTATTTAGCTGTATTTAGTACATGCAACATAACTCCAATCAGTGAATGAAACATAACTTTGTTTATAACACTCAACATTTTTGTATGATGTAGCTCTTTACTAAGTGGTCTGGTGACATTTGCTTAATAATACGATTCAAGTTTCAAAAGTTTCAAGATTCAAGAGGTTTACTGTGAAAAAAACACAGTGGTTTACGACATGCAATGAAAGTCTCCCTTCACAGAAGGCAATAATAACAATTACAATTACAAAGTAGACGCAAAGAAATAAGTTCACAGAAGGCCTGAGTTTAAAGGGAATTGTGTTTAAAAAGTGAGGTGCTTTTTAAAAAAAAAGTATAATTAGTTTTCTAATATTTAAAAAAAAAACGTATTCGACCAAGTTTAATCTGAACAGTTCGCCTAATTAAGTAGGGAGACCGGGGTGGTTGTAACACTGGGTTCGTTGTAACAGGGGCTGTTTGTGTAACTTCGTGGATAATGCTGACAATGCTCGAGCATAAATGAAAAGGATGACAACATAAAATCCAGATTATAACAAATAATAATACTATATACCTGAAGTAAGATCAAATTGTACTGAAACTGTGCTGATAACTTGATCCTTGAAGATAACCTCCATTAATGCAATTAACTATTAAACTAATACTTATACCAGTGTAATTATAAATTCTGTGGCTAGGGTTTTTTTTGTTAGGGAGGCACACTATGGGGGTAATGGACTGTGGCTTCTATGTGCAATGTCATAAAAGAAATTGAGCTTCCTTGATGGTTTGTGCTCTACGAGTGCTGTCGAGTTACAGCATATGGAAAGTAACCAAAAACAAATCTACAATGTAATTGTAATGCATTTAGATATGACACTGCTTAATCCCACTAAAAGCTGAGTTAGAGAGCTGATTTAGCAGTTACAGTCACTAGTACTTTCTCAGAAAGGGACATTTCTAAGAAGACATAGCTAGAAATAGCATTAATATCAAAGCGTTGAACCATTTCTTCTCGTCCCAACAACTGCTAATATAATTTTCTTTCCTTACCGTGTCAGAAATACAGTATCACTTGGGATCAACTTACTGAATATTTACCTTTGGAATTATTCAACAGGAGTTTTTGAGTATTTCACAACTCTCCTAGTTTTTGTTGCCCTCTTACAATATGTTTGGAAAGTATTACCGGAATGTAATTAAAAGTATATGCATCTCATTAAAAAAATATGATGTTGATATGGTAAAAGTCAGAAAGGTTCATCAAAACATTTCATTATTCCTATGTAGACCACCAGCAGCACCACATTTTGCGGATCGTGGTTGTAGGGGATGCTATCGGGACTAAGGGAATTTACCAGACACTACACTAAATAATATATCGAAATATGGCATAAATACCTCTTTTCCTGTCATTTTCTGACCACACTCCTGCATGTGAGTTTGGTTTCCAAAGAGAGAAGAACAGAAAGAAGCCATGTGAGGCGATGTGTTTCGAACTATAGATACAATTGTTCAGTTTATGAACTGATAATAACAGTTTGTCAGGAGAAGAAATGATTGTGAGCTAAACACACAAACCTACGAAGCCCTTCAGTTCTATATTCGAGCTACCTATACCTTTCTCTGAATTGTCCTCAGATGTGTTTTGAGCTTTCAGGCGTTGATCCAGTATGTAAAGCATCTCTCCACCAAGATTAATGAAAACCAAGGGGAGTGTTCTCAGAGACATCTTGCAGAGAAAAGAAGGGATTATCTCCTGTGGACAAAGCTGGTGCAGAAGCGTGAAAGAGTTGAAATCAGTTGAGACCTTTGCAGATCAAAGGTATTTCATGTCATCTCAAAAGCATCATGGTGTGAATCTCCACCGGTAACAAACTGCCCATGTCATTCTCAAAAGGCCTCTGGAGATAACCTTTCCCACTTAGAAGCAACAGGTGGTTGGGAAGAGGATCAGCAGTAGTCAGACAACAGCTGATTGGCTCGGGCATGGATGACGTGACGGAGCAGCTCAGCCAACCGCGCAGGATTAACAGCTGCTGTATTTGAATACGTTCTTTATATGACTTTGGGCTTTAGAACAGTCATTCCCAAACACTGGGTCAGGACACACTGGTGGATTCTGAAGATTTTATTTGTGTCAACAAATAAATTTGCATCCATAGTGTTCAAATTCACATCTGCAGCGAACCTTTGAGTCACCCGAGAGCTTCATGGTTACCCACTACAGTTTTGGATTTAGTATTTAATACTTGGTTTCTCAGTATATTGTACTGTATTGATTTTAAACATTAAAGTTTAATCTGTGCTGATTTCCTGTTTAATTATGATAGTCCATTTCTTCTGTTGTCACCTTTGCTTTATACTTCCTGTGATGGTTTCTTTGATCTATTTTACCCTTTAATTCCGTCTAGTTAGTTTATGCTTTTTATTTATGGATTTTTTTCCTTTTTAGGCCTACATTCAATCTGTGTGTGTTTCCACTTGTGCTCCTTCTCCCTCTCTGTGTCTCTATCCTGTGTTCCTTCTACTCTCCTCATGTGCAGTAGTCCATCATGTTCACTTGTGTCTCCCCTACATCTGTGTCCGACTGTCTCCTTACCTCAGTTTAGTCTGTGCCAACCTTTCCTCATGTGCCTGTTCATTGTTGGTGTTCGCATATGCACCCGCCATCCTTTCTCAGTATAATCCTGGTGTAAGTTTTTGTCCCACTGTGTTTTTTGACTTCCATTTTTTGTTTGGATTTTGCTCTTGCTTTTTGACTTTTTGAATTGGTTGCCTTATAGATTGGCTTCACGCTTTTGGCCCGGGAATGTTTGATGGATATTGCCTTTTGGATTCATGACACATTTCACTTTAAGTCACTGAACTGAACCTGGACTGCTTCTGCTTGGTAACTGCACTTGGGTCCAAACTGTAGTTCTGCATAAAGATCCTAACAGTATGAATTGGCCAGCATGGACCCAGCAGATGCAAATTTTGAGTATAAACTTAGATAAACCCTTATCTGTCTACGAGGGGAGGGGAAACGGACTCCACGTGTGGAAGTCCATCAAACTGCTCTACATTTGGCTTGAACAGAGGTCTCTGCGGAGTCATGGCTGAAAGACTTACTGCCAGGGTGGCAAATAGACACTCTCCCAGTGTGGTCTAGATCTTTGCTTGCAAGAGCTCTCTCTGCTCCAGATCCAGTGTCGTCACCTAAGAGGGCTGGTTTTATTCAGGAGGTCAACGCTGATCAGGATAAGGGCTCTCCTTTCATTGGAACCCAGCTTGCATCAAACCAGTCTCCAGAGAGAAGCGAAGACGGCGTCAAGCCTCGCTGCTGCCCAGCTCTCCAGCCTCACCACTGCCCAGCTCTCCAGCCTCACCACTGCCCAGCCCTCCAGCCTCTTCGCTGCCCAGCTCTCCGGCCTCACCACTGGCCAGCTCTCCAGCCTCACCACTGCCCAGACCTCCAGCCTCACCGCTGCTCAGCTTTCCAGCCTCACTACTGCCAAACTCTTTGGCCTCACATTCAAGTGCTGTGAGGGTCCCGCTGCCCAGCCTCGGTGAGACTCTGTGTCCACCCAAATGGAGACAGTGGTGCCTGTACCCCCGTCACTTCATCTCTGTGCTCTCCTGTGATATCAAAGCTTCCAATGTCTCTGACTCTCTAGTCCCCACTGCCCCAGATCCCCACTCTCTGGTCCCAAGTGCCTCAGATCAAGACTCTCTTGTCTGCTTTGACCCTGGCTTTATGCTGCCCAGTGCTTCCAACCTCTGTGCTCCCCAGCACTCCAGGACCCTAGCTCTCTTATCCCCAGCGCTCCTGACCTTGACCTTGCGCTCCTAAGTGACTGACTGGGGTCAGTGAAGTTTTGGACTCCTCACCGACCCCAGACTATTTTCCTCGCTGCTGGCAACTGGAGGGGTCTCACCTTTGCTGCCTGCCGCTATAAGGGTCTTGCCTTCACAATCAGCTGTCAGAGGGTTCTTCACCGCCATCTGCGACAGGGGTCTCACCCTTTGTCGTTGGTCGATTGAGGGGTCTCGCCTTCGACACTGGCCGCCTTAGGCGTCCCATCATCATTCTCTTCATAACTGATCCGCCATCATTGGCGGCCCACTCCTCAGCCTCTGGAAGGTGTCCATCATCACAGACAACCCTCGTCTCGACCGAATGAGTAGGCCCACTGGTCCTGCTAGTCTCCTGCCTGGCCTTTAGGTCGTCCACTGGACATTCTAGGTCCGGTGCAGCAGGCCCTGGCTGATCATTCCATGACACCTTTACTGGCTTATGTTTTAGATGATTTGTGAATGCAGTGCAGAGTAAGGACAACCAACTGAATTGACTCCAGGACGTTCCCAATGGCCTCATTTTACTAACTAATCTGTTACCACATGTTCCGTTCATCACTTTTACAGTTCCTCCTTCTCTCTCCCTCACTCCAAATAAGAGATTAGAGAGCCTAACACGCAAATTACAACTTATCTTTGTGCTCACTGTCATAGCAGCTTAGTCCAAAGGTGACATTTTCAAATTTTCTCTGTTTGGACGACTGGTAAATGCTTTAAGACTTATAAATTGAGGGTGGAGACAAAAATGTGGACATAGAGCTAAACATATCCGGATTGAGGTCACTGGTCTGTATCAAACTATCCATTTATGGAGCTCCATCACTACCTCTGGATCCTCTCAATGTAAGTTTAACCTAATATTGATAATTGTGTTGTAATCTAGTTCTATTTTGGATGATGAAATGATTGTTTGATCTCTCTTCTCTCCATTAGAGGAGCATTCTGTGCTGGTTCAGAGACCGGTTTCAATGATAACCCAAGTCTAGATTCACAATCCTATAACCTAAGATGGATGGAGTATATACCAGATGAAACTCCATTATCTGCTGTCTCCATTCCAGGAGCACACGAGAGCTTATCACTGTATGGAGGACCTCTGAGTGTCTTTCAGGTCTGGAACCTGGAGAAGCAGCTTCTGGTGGGTCTACGGTACTTTGATGTTCATTGTGGGATTATGACCCCCACCCAAGAACAGATTTCTATCTGGAGTGGCCGCTGGATGATTTGTCAACACATTCAATTTGATGAAATCCTGAAAATGATTTTTAACTTCTTGGACATCAACATTAGTGAGACGGTGCTGCTGAAAGTGGAGATACATGGGATCTACAGGAAGAAGGTCACAAAGCTGATGAAGACACTAATCTCAAAGTTCAGGTATAGAACATGGACAAAGTTATCGGTACCAAACATGCAGCAAGTGAGGGGAAAGATTGTTTTTCTCCAAAGTAATAGAGAAAAAAAATCTAGGGGAGATGGAGAAGGAAACCAAAAGTCATTATTCTTTCGTCAAAACAAACTAAAGAACCTTGAGGATGGAATAAAAGAGATGAAATTGGACCTCTGTGATCGTCATTTTGTTCTGACAGAACCCACAACATTAGTTAAAAAGAGTCCAAAAAGACTGGCTAGAACCAACAATTATGAGCTTCATAGGTTGGTGGTGGAACATCAGAGAAGATCACATAACTGGGGATGTTTAGGCGTCGTCAGTCTGGACTTCCCCAGTGCTGCTCTCATCAGAGACATCACTGAGCTGAATCCCTGCCACTGTGGTCCGCCTGCAGGAGAGACTCACCAAATGGAGAGACCTCCAGAGATGGATCTGAGCCAACATGACAGAGAAAAAACATTAGGACCAAATTCAGAACCAAGATATGAAAAAGCACTTTCACCAGAATCATCAATATCTGGACAGGTTTCAGAATCAGAACCTGAATCAACACCTCCAGTAGAATTGTCAGAATCTCTGCAGGACATCGATGATTCAGAACTTTCTCTTGAGCCAGGACCGGAATCACCCTCATTATCATCAGTGCAACATTTCGAACCAACACCTGGACCTTCACCGGAGTCATCTATATCTCAACAGGATTCAGAACCAATATCTGAACCAACATCTAAATCAGAACCAGGAAAATATTTACAATCCCCAGGTGAAGTAGAATATGAACCAGAATCACCAACACCAGTGCAAGAGGATTCACAACTAGTATCTGATCCAACACCTCCAATACAATCGTTAATATATGTGAAGGATTTAGAACCTTCACTTAAACAATATCCTGAACCAAAATCAGGATCACCTTTGCAAGATTCAGAACCAACACGAGAACATCCACATCATCAATCAATATCTGAACAAGTTTCAGGGCCCTTATCTGAGCCAAGACCTCCACGAGCATTCTTAATATCTGAACAGGATTCAGAATTAGTATCAGAACCAACACCTCCACCTGGAATGTTAGTATTTTTGCAGGATTCGGAACCTGCCACTGAACCAGAAACTGAAACTGAATCACAAACACTATCACAAGATTCACAACAAACACCTGAACCTACACAAGTATCATCAATATTTGAAAAGGATTCAGAACTAGTATCAGAACCAACAACTCCAACTGAAATGTTAGTATCTGTGCAAGATTCAAAACCCGCCCTTGAACCACCAACTGAACCAGAGTCACCAATCAGGGAGCAAGCGGACTCAGAACAAGTATCTGAAACACTTCCATTAGAGTCAATAATATCTGTAGCGGATTTAGGACCCCCAACCGAACCAGAAAATGAACCAGAATCACCCTCATCAGTTCAAGAGTCAGAACCAACATCTGAACTATCATCAGAATCATCAATAGCAGAAAAGGATCCAGAACAACTATCTGAACTAACAATTCAAAGACAATTTTTAATATCCGTGCAGGATTTAGAAACCTCCTTTGAACAAGGTCTTGAACCAGAATCTCCAACAACCGTGCAATATTCAGAACCAATACCTCCATCAGGATTGTTAATATCTGTACAGGATTCAGAACCCACACTGGAGCCAGAGACTGAACCAGAATCACAACCTTCTTGGCAAGTTTCAGAACCAACAACTGTACCTCCAACAGAATCATCAATAACTGAACAAGATTCAGAACCTCTGTCAGATCCAACAGCTCCACAGGAATTGTTAATATCTATGCAGGATTCAGAACCTACCTTTGTACCAGAAACTGAACTACAATCACAAACCTTGGAGCGAGAGAACTCAGAACTAGTATCCGAACCAACACTTCCACCAGAATCGTTAATATCGGTGCAGGATTTAAAACCCCCAACTGAACCAGAACTTGAACCAGATACACCAACACCAGTGCAAAAGGATTCAGAACTAGTTTCTGAACCAACGCCTTCACCTGATTCGTTAATATCTGTGCAGGATTTAGAGCCCCCAACCAAACCGGAATCACAATCATCAGTGAAAGATTCAGAACCAACATCTGAACCTTCATCAGAATCATTAATATCAGACCAGGATTCAGAATCTATATCCGAACCAACACCTCCCCCAGAATCATTAATATATGAGCAGGACTTAGAACCCTCCATCAATCCAGAACTTGAACCGGACTCACAAATACCAGTGCAAGATTCAGATCCAATATCTGAGCCTACACAAGAATCATCAATATCAGAACCCACACTTGAACCAGAAACTGAACCGGAATCACCAACCTCCGATCAAGAGGATTCAGAACTAATTTCTGAACCAACACCATCACCAAAATCATTAATATACGAGCAGGATTTAGAACCCTCCCTTACTCCAGAACTTGAACCAGGATCACCACCATCCGTAAAAGAAACACCTAAATTAGAACTTGGATCTGAATCACAACCATTCACACATGTTTCATATACAACAAATACCCAACCACCTGCACCAGAACCAAAAATATCAGGGCCCGTTCCGGAGACAACAGCAGAGTCGAACACCACACAGTCAGCACCTTCTCAAGTAGAAAACCCACCATCGATGTTATATAACTCAAGTCAGGATGAACACTGGCCTGAATCGGACTCAACGGGACATGATGCCCCTTTACCTGAATCACCACTACAGCTCAATCCTTCTCAGCTCCAGAACCAGCCCTCTAAACTGGTACACAGGCCACAGCTACCATGGAGACGGCGTTATTGTAACAGATGGTGAATCTAGCTAGACATGGATCACTTTGTGATATCTGTACACAGTTCTTTGTTTTTATGTTCTGGAAATTTTAAGAAATGTGGAGTGTGTGTGGCTTGTAAATACATATTAAGAAAATATTTTTTGATCTCCCAGACTACTTTAGTTTAGATACAGCCATTGTTCCAAACACTAGTGCATGTATTTTTGAATGGGCTTTCACAAAACAACTGAATTGTGTTAGAAATCAACTAAAATTTTGTTCGAAAAGCACCTAACACCTAAATGTGATCCAAAGACACGTGAAATAAAGAGCAGGTCAAGTCCGTACTGTCAATTCTACAGAGAGCCATCAATTCAATGTGAGCAGGACCAACTGAGACAGTGGAGTGAAAAACCTTTGAATAGATCCTGACTCAGGGTGAGCGGAGCTCTGGCTTCTATACTGTACTATAGTAATATAGTAGTAGTATACTGTAGCAACAAGACAAAAAATATAAAAACAACGGTCTTTTTCAAAACAATACATCAACTCAAACATTTAAAATTGATCTTTGATAAACATGATGGGGGAAAAAATATAAATATTTTTATGTAGTGTCATATCTTAATAATTAAATATTATTAAGGAAGCTAAGAAAATATTGGATATTTGCGTTGTTATCAGCAAGAAATCGGGGAAAAAAGCTGTGAAGCTAATTTAGCCTCAAATGAGGAAAAAAATTACCACATAAGCCCAAAGTGAAACATAATGTGTTTGTAAAATATCAGATATCTGACAGGCAGCTGCATTCAAAGGTCTTTTGAGAAATAGCATCTATGGGGTAAATTTGATTGATTTAACATTCATCACAAATTTCTGTAATGGACAAATTGGTATTAGTACTTTAGATCTTTTCTTTATCACTCATAAAAAATGAACAAATAATTAGTTGGAGGATTGCTTGATTCCTGAAAAAGGAGAAAACATTTTGAACTCACTTTGGTAAAATTCAAGGGAAAAAAGTCAAGATATTTATATCTTAGATTTTATTTCAGTCCTTTGAGATTATTGTTAAATTTTCATTCTGACAATTAAATCTTTAATCAGATTTTTGAATGGAAGGTAATATAAAAACATACACATCAATGACGTAAACCTCAGACATTCATTTCCCCTCAGAATCTTAGCTGTGTGTTCTGTGAACATCAGAATATTCTCTTTAGTCCCAGGAGCCGGCTTTGTAAAACTGGTGAAGCCCGACCCATTTCTCCTCAAATGAGATAAAATAAATCAAGTAGAACACTTTTATGAAATCTGTTTCTGCTGCTATGGGTGCGAGTTTCACCCCAGACTATGCAAATCTTTTTATGGGCTGGATTGAACATCAATATGTGTACAACAAATCCATTTCCACAGTCCATTATGTTCTGGAAATATTGCATCGATGACACATTTTTGATTTGGAATGGCTCTACTCATGATCTCCTGGCATTTTCACGGTATCTCAACAGCTGTATTGATTCTATTGAATTCAACATGGAATGTGACAGAAACCGATTCAGCTTTCTGGACACATGGTAAATCCACCATGGCAGACATCCACACCATGCTCTTTACCAAACCCACACACCGAAATAACCTTTTACACTTTTCAAGTTATTATTCCATTCCTCTCAAAAAAGGTTTGCCCTAACGTCAGTTCCTTAGGGCCAGACAAATCTGCACAACAGATGAGGACTTTCAAATAGAACCTCTCAAACTCTATGTTCAGTTTAAAATAAGAGGATATCCACAAGATGCTTTTGAACGGGCATTTGCAAAGGCTTCTAAGAAAATGTATCGCTCATCAGACGGAAATCCAAAAAGCGAGACATATTCTCTTGTGTATTTAACGCTATACCTGTTCACCTCTCGGGCATTAGATATGCAATGTGAGAAACTGTAAAGTGTATTCTAACCGCTGATGAAATAGGCAAAAGAGATTTTTAACTCTTACACTTTTCTTTTCTTCTAGAGCAAACAATATTTTGAAATGTACTGGTAAACCCAGAACCACAAAAAAACTCGATCCTCCAGGGTCATGTGTACAATGTCTCTTCTTTCCCTGCTGAAACTGTGCTGCGTGCTCCAATTCCAAAAAAGTCAACATGTTCACCAATTTTGTGACCAAGACAGAGAACGATATCAAAAAATTGATAGCATTCAGCTCTAGTAATGTAGTTACCTTCTTGCTTTCGCCAAATGCGGCATCCATTATGTTGAAAAAACTAGGAAACAACTTAGATTGGGAATAAATGAGAAATAAAAGTGCCATCCACTGAGCTGACTCCAAATCGTTTGTTTCGAGACACTTGGCAGTTGGCACTTTGCAGTTGGTGATCTTAGTGTAAAAGCGAACATTTGTTCTGGTGTGTGTATATATTTAATGTATGTGAATGTACTGATGCTATGAAATTGTTTCCATTAGCAATTATTTACCAATTAGTTTTCTATTCTATGTTAAATTACTTTGGCTGCTGCGAATATGACGAAGCTGTGTTCCATTAATGTACAGCAGCCTGATCAGATACATCTGAGGAGGCAGCTATACATGGTAACCCATAATGCATTGCTCTGTTGGCACTAAAGAAAGTCCAGCATGGACTGAAACGTCTTCTACTCCTTCTGCTACTTAATCACATTTTTGTCTGTTAAGCCCCTTCAAATAAAATGAAATATTTATCATGCAGACTTTGTTTTTTTTGTTTGATTTTTATTTAATTGTGCGAGTCCTTACATTGTTGTGATTAAACTTCCATTTAGCCTGAGGATCACCCTCCACAGTGGGCTGGCATTTGAAGATGAGCATGAAAACCTTGCCTTAGCATCAATAAAGAATCTCATTTATAACTCAGGCACCTGTGATCTGTAGCCCTCAGATCAACTGAAATCAGTCTGATTGCCTTGCGTTCTCCCAATATAAAATGTCTGTGCAAATGTGGGTTTTAATCAGGGCTTATTTAATGAAAAAAAAAGAAAATCTAACTTTTTCTTCTCGATGAGACCGAAGGCAGGTAAACTGTCGTTTGGTGAAACAGATAGTGACCTGAAAGCAAAGCTAAGCCTGCAGCTTGAGAGTGTGTTGGATAAAGATGCTGAGGTACTCAGTTTGAATCGATTATCTGTAGGTCTGCCTCACAAATCTAACTGATAACTCTATCATGTTTAGAATGAAATGTAAAGTTCTTCACTGGCTGGGATGCATATGTTTCACAAACTGCAGTAAGACCCCATAATCACTTTGTTTAAAACTATTTAAAGCTGGAAAATTAATCAACCACTGCATTTGGCAAAGCATACAATTCGATTCATCGTATATTTGCAATAATTAAATTAACAGCTTAAATAACTCATTACAACTGATTTAAACATTTGTTTCCACTTTCAGCGTAAAATACTGTTTTAACTTACGACTGCAGTGTCGGAATGAATAAATCTCCTAAATCCCTAATCAGATCAGGCATTTTCTATTCAGATGTTGTTAAAGCACTGAAACTAGCAGAGTTCTTAAGAATCATTTCTGTTAACAACTACATTTAAGTAGAATTGTCATGCCTGAAAACCAGAGTGCTCATCACAGTTTAATATTAGTCGTCTCATACATACCCAAAACCATCGAGAATAAGACAATAAGTTTTGAGATGCCCCTCAGTGGAGCGGTGAAATACAATTTGGACTTTCTGGGCCTATCTGTTTCCAAATGAAGATCTATTGTATAAATGTGGCCCAATGACTCCAACTCATTTTACATAGTTTGCTTGAGGAGAGTGACTGCTGACATTTCCAAAGCATGTTTGAATTTCCTGAAAAGAGCAATGAAATTCTCCTCTGTTAGTGGCAAGAAAAAGGTCAGCTAGTGGACAAAATGTGACATTGTTACCTTTGTCTCAAGTCTCCAAATCAATTGAGACTTGTGAAGTGTTTTTTTTTTTTTTAACCTTTTTATGTCCTCATCAATAAAAAAAAATAAAAAAAGGGAAAATGATTGCTTTGCATATTTTATTTTGTTACTAATTTTCTTAGACACTCTAAATTTTGTTTTGTCAAAAAAATTGTTTTGTCAAAAAAACTCTCAATGAATGTGAGAGACATCCTTGGTGAGTGATTTTTGATATTACCTGTAAGAGAATATCATTCAGATAAATCGTGGAAAGAAAGTACAGACAGTCTGGGTCTTTGTTCTCTCCCGCTGTCAGTCTACTAAGAGACGATCTGACGGCTCTGCTTCAGGGTTCTGAAAGGTGGGGAGTGAATAACAGCCTTAGGTTTCTTTGAAGTACACCTGCCAGCAAGCCGGTTATGTTCATATGTTAAATTACAGTGGTAACTGACTCAGAGTTTAGCTTATCCGGTTTTCTGGAACGGAAAACCCAGAGTAGCCAACAAACTCAAAGTTTCCGCTAAAAACCCTTACCTGAAATACTCCCCACAGACAAACAACCGTTGACACCTACGGACAATTTAGAGTTACCAGTTGGCCGTGAGAGGAAGCTGGATTACCTGGAGATAACTGACGCAAACATGTGAGGAGAACATGTAAACTGCGCACAGAAATTGCAAGATTTGAATTACCTTCTCGCTGTGAGGCATCTATGCTACCAACTCTGCCGCTGCCCCGCCCACAAAGAGCAGACACAGGGAAATTTCACATAATCCGGATTTTGTACAAAGATACTTATACAAAAGGATAAAGATGATGCAATATACTGGATATACAAGCAATATGAACGCCAAATACATTAAATAAAACTGTGTAACTTTTCACTAAAAATGCCCGAATAACCAGAACTCAAACAACGGCAATCCCAAATCATAGATAATATATAGTTTCTAACTTCAATTTATTTCTTGAAAATGGATGTGGAGCAGAGTTAGGGCTGAAAGTATTTTCTGGTGGTCACCTATGGAGGAGTTGAATTGCTCATATGTTAACTGTAATATTGAGATGTATTTTTCAGACTCTTTCTCAATTGAGTGACACCTCCATTCCATATCTTTATCACACGCAAGTTTGTTTATGTTCTTGGAACCATTTTGTATATGTTGGACAAAAATCCTGTGCATTTAGGTTTTGTGGTCATAACATTAATGAGAGAATGTAGAGGAAGAGCATTTTTTCTGCTGGACTCCACGTGCTCGGATGTTCAGTTAACTGATCTCTGCTGAAGATTAAAAAAAAAAGGGATTTTTTTTTTCCCAATGGTAAATAACTTTTTCTAAGATCATGGACTGATCTTAAATCTTTGTCATTGATAATCTGGCAAAGATTATGTATGTCACATATTGTCAAGGGTGGAAAGCTGACGGGTTTTTGTTCCAGGCAAAGTGATGTTTTGTGAAAAATTTGTGTGAGTGTAGAAGTTTACAAGCCCTCTGCCATATTTGAATAGAGTTCATGATGATATCCATTCTTCTAATCTACCGACCACCCAACATTCATTCATGTCAACTTCCATTCATGTCAACATCCCTTAAAATCGTTTTGCGTCGAAATCTCTCCAACTACTGGATTGCTTTAATCTCAGGCAACTTGTCAATGTCCCCAACCACACCATGGGGAACACTCTGGATCTTGTCATCACTGACTCTGCTCCTCCAAGCAATCTTCTTGTGTACGATCTGGGTGTGTCCGACCACTTGTGCCCCCCCTCACCAAGCCCTAACGTCAAATCTACTTCAGGAATTTGAAAAACATCAACACAGAAACCATGACAGTCGACCTCCAGCATCTTCTTTCTGCAAACTTTTCATCAGCCAGTGACTCTGTGGATTTCTACAATAACTCCCTGAGTAGCATCCTGGATCGTCACAGCCCTTTAAAAAAAGTCACCTTCTCTCGCTCAGCGTCCTGGTTCATCAGCAAGCTATGGAAAATGAAGGCAGCTGGGCGTATCTTCGAGCGGCGTTACAAGGCTTCAGGTCTCTCTGTCCACAAGCTAGTCTTTCGGGAACACCAAAAGGTCTACTCAAAGTCCCTTAGAGAGGTTCTACTCCAACATTATCAAAACCAGTCCTGGAAATGCTAAGCAGCTTTTTTCCACTATCAGTCATCTTCTTAAACCACAAACTCCCCTACTATTACAGAAGAGCACTGTAATAATTTCATGGCTTTCTTCAAATTGAAAATTGACTCAATCCATTCAGTCCTTTCCAGTCCCTCCAAGCTACCTATCCAGTCTGCTTACTCACAGTTTGATATCTCTCAGCTTTTAAATTGTTTCCCAGAAATCTCACAGCAGGAGGTTGAGGTTATCATCAGGATGATGAAACCCTCCACCTGTGCCCTCCACCCCTTTCCTACAGCTGTAATGTAAACTAACATCTTTTCCATCAGTCCCCTGATCACCGCTGTAATAAACCAATCCCTCCAGGCTGGCTTTGTTCCATCTGCCTTAAAGCCACCATAATCAGACCACTCCTCAAAAAACCTACTCTCGATCCAGAAGTTTTTTGCAAATTACAGGCCCATTTCAAAACTCCCATTCCTCTCCAAAGTACTGGTGAAAGTAGTTGCTGCCCACCTCCAGGACCACTTCAAATACAACAACCTCTTTGAAACCTTTCAGTCTGGTTTCCGCTCTGCCCACAGCACAGAAACAGCTCTGCTTGGAGTTCAATAATGACCTACAGATGGCAGCAGATCCTGGTTCACTTTCCCTCCTAATTCTCCTTGAGCTGTCTGCTGCCTTCGACACAGTTGACCATGGAATACTCCTACACTGCCCACATCACACCATTGGACTCCCTGCCACCGCCTGGTTTCAATCCTACTTCACCGACAGAACAGAATACATTTCCCTTGGAAGTACAAGGTCCCGGACACACACCGTCACCTGTGGGGTCCCCCTGGGATCAGTCCATGGCCCCATTCTCTTCATACTGTACATGCTCCCCATGGCCAAGTCATCTGTCGATATGGACTCTCATTCCGTTACTACGCTGATGATACGCAAATCTACATAAAAACTGACACATGTTCATACCGCCTCCTCTTCCCCCGGAACAAGCTCAGCGCCCATGCTGCCCCTCATCTGTGCAATGCCCTGCCTGACCATCTGAGGGCTCCACAGACGACTGAAACTTTAAAAAAAGGGCTTAAAACTTTCCTTTTTAGCAGAACCTGTAACTTTAATTGACATTGCTGCTTTTCGGTCATATTTTTGTATTAATATCATATTTTTTATTGATGCCTTTATCCGCTTTTACCTTGCAGCACTTTGACATTTGATCCAAATGTAAAGTGCGTTATATATTAATTGTATTATTATTTATTATTATTATCAGAGCAAAATTTACCTGTGAACAAACGCAGTAAAGCAACCAAGCTATGACTGCAAGCAGCTATAGAATGTAAGACATGACAGCTATAGGAGGCTGCACAACTGCAGAGAAGCGTTATGACGGTAAGATGACACCCAGGAATCAGTTGTCACCGCCCCCGCATTTGAAAGTTCATATGACATCATTCTTTGATTTCTAAAAAATCAAAAAAATTCCTGTTCCTTCACTCTGACTTATTTATCATGCTGCGAGTCATTTATGTTTCGACGCTAAGAGTCTTATTCTTTAAAGTTGGACTGCGTTAAAAGTTCTTAGCATCTAGTGGCAAAGTTCTGGGTTATACGGCACCTCAACGAATTTAAAGTGGCATTTAAGTGTCAAAATAATATATTCGGTAAAAATTTAGGTTATGGCTTAAAACTAAGATAATGGTTAGGGTTAGGGTTAGGCTACCACAATCAGTATTTTCTGCTTGTGGTAGCTTTTTTTCTATGGTTTCAGAGACACAGTTTTTTTTTTTATCATTGTCTGTCTGACAATCAAGCTAATTATGAAAAAATCCCTCCCAAGGGGAGAGAGCTCGGTTTGTCCAGTTCAGGCCTCTGTGGAAGAGAATTACTTCCACTGGAGATAAAGAGGGTTCATTCTAAGCCAAGCCAACTCGCGTTTGGTTGAGCACATTTTGAGTAATTTTTAGAATGCTAGAACATTAGTGCCAACAAATAGGACATAGAATGCCAATACAATTTTTTTGGCATGTAAAATCTTGAGAGGACTTACTCAACAGAATTATGTAACTCGATGCAACAAAAAAAGGTGAACAAGGGTGAAATCACTTTCTTACTAACAACATTTACCAAAGATTGAACTAATCTACTTAAAGTTGAGTATTTTCTATGAAACATCTTAAAACAATTTTTAGAATCGGATTCTTTTTTTTTTTAGTGTGTAAAAACTTGTTTTTAAACAATTTGTTGTTTAATGGTAAATTTAGAGTGTCAAAGATATTAAATTAATAAATGCCCCGAAGAAATAAAATATGAATTATTGTTATTATAATTACATTCACATCCCATTTAATCAGAGCGAGAGAAATTTTACAAACTGGACCTTTAACTTGAATGCTGGGCTTTTCTCACAGAACATTTCCATAATCAGGTAGCCTCTACCTACTTTAATAAACAAAAATGTTTTTTATCTAGCACTGGTTTTATATATTTATTCATTACTTTTAACTACCTTCTTTACAATAATACAATTTTTCTTTGGGATTATTATCTTATTTTATGCATTCATAATTGCATTTATACACATTAATTCTCTCAGAGTAACTGATAACATTTTTTTTTTAACAGGAGGTCATGTGACTCAGTCAAACTTTCCACCTTTCCATCTGACTGCGGCCAGAAGGAAACACTTGACTTCCTTGTACGGGCTCACAGTTGGCTCAGACGCCCCACACCTCCAGGTGTGAAACACGCGCCAGCCAGCGAGATAAGACGCGCGTCTCGCCTCAGTGATCGTCACAGGTGAGTTTAATTCTCCTGATTATTTGAGCTATTTCCTCTATTTGTGCTGTGTTTCGCAGTTTTGAGTGGCTCCACTGTCAGTGGGAATAGAATCTTGCCGATAGTTTACTTCTCCTTTTATAACATCAAACTTCTATCAGTCGGGGATGATGCAGGTCCAGGCAAGCAAATGTAAACGACTAAAACCTCATGGTTCATATACATGCGAATGTACCAACCAAAACGGTTTAAATCATGTGTGAGTGTAAATTATTTTAAATTAAGTTATATGTACACATAATGAGTGAAAAATTGTATTATTATAAACTTAGATAGTATGCCTTGAGCCTATAATGAAAATAATACGAAAGGACAGAGGAATAATTATAAATTATGAAGAAAACATTTCGCCTTAAACCCAGGTGTATAAATGGGCTAGAGTAATTAAAAACACTTTGTGTTGGCTTGTGGCTTCTTCAGGGTGAGGCGATTCAAAGAAACAATAATGTTAAATGCATCACGTGTGCAGTATTGAGTACATGTGCCATTCACTTTCTAGCCTCTAGGGGGTAGCAGTGAGTATGTTTGTGTGTATATTCAGAGGTCACTAACAGGCGGACCGCGGTCCGGGTCCGGACCCAGACGCCGTCCTATGCGGACCCAGACCTATAATCAATAAATTATTGAGGGATTCTACATTATGGCGGGGCGCTTCTATTTTAACCCGCACAGCTTTTCTACTCTTTACGGCATTTGTTTAGCAGACCTTACAGACCAATTGCATGCGAGTTAAGCCATCCCACGTGATGCTGCTCAGCCAATCAAATTTGTGTAAAAAAAACCCCGCGACTCTGAAAACGGAGATGAGCATCAGAGGCGAGTGACAAGTGGAAAGGGAAATTAGCGATACAGGGAGATGACACGGATAGACAAGTGAGCTGGAGA
>VRLP01004522.1:0-47799 GCA_009660295.1 Lophius piscatorius
GATCTTATAATCAATCCTGGTGGAGATGGGAAGCCAATGAAGGGAATGAAGAACAGGGGTGATGTGTTCGTGTTTACGAACTCTCATCAGGATCCTTGCAGCAATGTATTATTTATTATTATCATTATTATATACTGATCAGCCATAAGATTATAACTACTGGCAGATGAAGTCAAAATATCATTGGCACCTTTCATTGGGTGGGGTGTATTTGGCATTAACTGAACATTTTGCCCTCAAAACTGATGTACTGGAATCAGGAAAATGGCCAATCATAATGATCTCAGCCACTTTGACAATTGTGATGGCTAGACGACTGGGTCAGAGCAACTCCATATCTGCAGAACTTGTTGGATGTTCCCTGTCTGCAGTAGTTGGTACCTACCAAATTGGCGTAAGTCAGGACAAATGGTGAACTGGCGATAGGTTCTCTTATTGCTGCGCATTGGGAGAAAAGGCTAGCCTGTGTTACCCAATCCCACAGAAGAGCGCTGTGACACAAATTGCTGAAAGGGTTCAAATTGCTGGTTGGGTTAGAAAGCTGGTAGAACACACAGGGCATTGCAGAGCAACAGGAGGACCTTTTTACGGCTGATGGTTCTAATGTTATGACTTATTAGTGTATATCTAAAATAAAATATTGCTGGATCACAGCTTTATCAGAGCACAAGTAGGTCAAACATGCACGGCACACCAGAGTTGTCATTAAATACACTCACACCCAGAGGTGATAGCAGATAACTTCAATCTGTGGTAGGAGAAGACCAGCTGACACGGAGATCTAACGCCTGTATATAAAGATAGAGATCCCATGGCACAACCATCCAATGAAAACAGCTTTATATAAAACCAACGACGAACTCGCATGTTATTTTGATACAGGAAAAAGAATTGAGGAGACGCACCATTTTGTTATCCTATGACCTTTTCACAAAAGCACACAGATGCCATGGTTAGTGTGTGATGTAACACAAAGCTTCACAGAATGTTTTCACCCCAGAAAGTAATGAAATTCGTTCTCAAATTTAAAGTAAAAGGTTGCTTAAGTAAGTGGGCTGCAATGTGCTCTGCTGCAGAATCATTTCTCCGAACACACACCGCCGCCTAGGGGCCATTTCTGGCCACGTGCAGTAGAATTTAGAGCCTAACTGGTAGTAACAATTCTCGGTTGCAGTGATGTTTATTTATCTGTTCATATGTTTATTTTCATCCAAAACACATAAAAAAGGAAGACATTTCTTTTTGCATATGTATAAACAACACAAATGTATGTAAACAAGACTCCTGATAAAGGAATTTCATCTGTTTTATAAAACGCTCTTGACAAATAAATCCTTTGCATATTTCATTCCAATAGATTTTTTTTTTAAATTGCACAAAATCGGTTAAAAAAGACAGTGTTGACCTTTTACCATTTTCTTATTCTAGATGGACATCTTTGCCTTTTTGCGACACACCGACGTGGCCTCCGCAGTTTTTTCAGTTTTAATTTTGTTTTTCTTGCACGGCATCATTATTTCTTCTTCGGTATTTTCCTCTTTCTGAAGCGGCTTCGTCTGGGACATTTCTTTCAAGTACTGGAACTTCTTGAGGTCAGCACAGAACAAAACCTTAAGACAGACAAAAGACACGGTCATAGCTGACGGACTGTGGGAGATTTTACAGAAACTGATGAGCAGATACTGAATGATGAAGCTCACCGACTGTGCCCAGCCCGCACGAGGACCCCACAGCTTTCTGAAAAAGTTCCCTGTGTAGAAATATCACAGATAGGACAATGTGTTAAAGAGTTAGGAGAGTCGATATTCTGTGTTTAGGGTAAGTGTAACAGTACCACTAATGAGGATTATAAATATTCACCGATATCTTGATGAAGTTTGTCTGTGATGGTCTTTTGTTTGTTGCCAGGAGCGTAGTTGTAGTCCCGTTTAGCGATCTGCCACACGTGTGTGTCTACCGGTACGGCCTCTACCTTATCTAGGGACATCAGACAAACACAGTCTGCCACCTACAGGGAAACACACACTCTTAGTTGTATGCCACTGTAACTAACTCAACCTGATTGGACAGAAATATAGGAGGCTATGAGATTAGCTTCTCTTCTGAAGTCTACCTTGGTGCCCACACCAGGGAGAGAACGCAGAGCATCCCGAGCCTGAAGATACGGGACAGTGCGCAGACTATCAAGCCACTTGAGATCATGGGTGTCCAAAATCTGCTTTGCACTCTGCTGAAGAAAACGCGCTCTGTATCCGAAACCAAGATCCCTCAGACGCTCCTCAACGCTGTCGTCTGCCGATGAAGAGTGTTGAAGATAAGAGGATCATGGAGACAATAAAGTGCATGCACATTCAAAATCCCTTTAAATGTCAAGTGAACATGGCTCAGTAGAGACATTGACTATATCCTGTATTTTTCTAAACATGCTTTGACATTTCTAACAGTATTACACATGTGATACGTGGATTTGTACCCCTGACCCATCAATGGTTGGCATTTGTTTGGAGAACATTTCACTCTGTTCTGCATATGAATAAGGAGGAAACAAGAACTCATGGTTGAATTATCTACCGGTGAAACAAAAGGAAATGCCAAAAGACAAACAATATAACCATGTACCGAAGAGAGCAAGAGTCTGAAGGCATGATCCAATCCTTGCACCGCTGACACTAATGTTTATAAAACATTTTAAAAGGGGTGTGGGCCCGCACATAGATTATAGAGCACCTGCCAGCGCCGACAGGGCAGGGAAGTTGAAGTAAGAAGTTTGATCCAGTTGGCATAGTGGAGCGCCCAAAGACTGGCACAGTCTCTCCACCATTCCCTGGATGCGAGTTATGTGGTTGTTGGAGGTGCAAATAAAGGAAAACAGGCATTCAGTGGGGTCCTGCCGCAACAAACGGACACCTGGGGAAAGATCAAACAATCTAATTAGGACAACATAGTCTCAGTCATTAATACTGTGTAATAAAGACTATTTTTGATGCCCAAGCACATGCAAACCTGTGAAGACATCTGCAATGCGCCTGAAGTTGGGGTCTGCTGCTCCCCATTCCTTGTACAGATCCTCCAGCTTCACATTCATCTGGAAGTAATCGTTCAGTATCTCTTCTTCCTCCTCAGAATCCTGCAATAAAGTCTCAGCCACTGGCTCATCCTCCTCTTCCTTATTTAAAGCTGCCTTTAATCCTCTCTTTGACTTTCTGTCCATCTGTATGGAGACATTATCTCTGCTCTTCTCCTCTTTTACCTCCACGTGCCTGTCTTGGTTTTTATAGCAGTGGTACCACAAAGTGTCATCTGTTTGAGTCAGAGTCCAAACTCGTCCTCCCATCACTCCGGTCCAGTGGGCCTCTGCAGTTTCTCTCCAGCTGTGGGTTGGGAAATGTTTTATTAATAAAAGACATCGAATGGGGATTTCGTAGCTCTGTCCTGCAACTGTCCAGCTAATTCTGACCAACCTACCGGAAAGATTGTCCACAATTAAGAGTGAGATCAAGACGCAGCTCTGACTTCTTGCAGGTCAGAGATCTCCACATTTTAGCCCCCGATGACAGAACTGCATGTTTGGCCATAACTGATCCTCTTAGTACAATGCTTTCTGGTTAAAAGTTAAAACACTTGACCGTGACCGGGCATTTTAAAACACACTGTGCGGTGCAGTGTTTACCACATTATACCAGGGTGAAGTGATTTTAAAGGAAGCCGCACCAGCCAATCCAAATACCTTTCGCGGAGTTCTTAACTCGCGTGGATAGTGATGGACAACAAAGACGTTACACCGCGAAGCAAAACTTCTCATATTTGAGAAGAAAGATTCATTAGAAATATCGGTTATTGCTCCTTAAATGATATTGGTTATGCTTAAACTGATAAAAGTTCTAATTTCATATTAAGAATACATAATTCCTGATATTTCAATCGTTAATATGATGCAATATTGTAGATTCTTGTCGCCCAGCCCTACGCGGGTTCAACAGAAGTGCTGATTGGCTCCCTTGCTCGTAGTAGGAGGTACCTTTGATTAATCTTATCTGCGATTCGTCAATAATATCCGAGAACGCGGCGTCATCCGGCAATTTTCATACGTCACATCTATGTTTGAGGTGTACCGAGGCCGGTCTTCCGTCTCTGTGAGAAACAGTCGTGTGTGGAAGTGTGACTGTTAGAATCGGAGCTAGTCGGCGAATAAGGTGGAAAAATGGCGGATACGCTGGCACTTTTCACTTCTGTCGGGCTTAGTGAGCAGAAAGCGAAAGAAACTATTAAAAATGAAGCGCTTAGTTCTACGCTGAAGGACGCAATTACTCAGGTAACGTTAGAATATGGGGAACCCAACTTCTTTGACACTCATGTTAAAATCCACTCCCACATCCACTTATTTTTAACTGTCACTCTCTCACTCTGCATCACTTCGTTTAATTTTCGACGTGCTTAAGTGATATGTTCCGATGTCACATTGACCAAGCTTTTTTCTTATCTTACACGTAGCATGTTTCATTTTCACTTTCCTCGAATTTTCAGACGATTCCAATAATTTCCGTATAAGTTCATCACAGTTCTGGGTTACTGACATTCACACATTTCAACGAAATAAAAGCTAATGTATGTGTTTTGTGTTTTGTCTGAGCAGGCACAGCGTGTTTGTGGGGCCAAGGGAGTGCCAAAGCCCATGGGGACATTGCTTTACAGTCTGGCGTCTCGCCTCAAAGACAATAAACGCCTGGCTTTCCACACCGAATGTATAGCTCAGTGCAAAATATGCACAGAGCTACAGCTGGCAGGTACAGTCTGACATTTCTGACATGTTGCAACATGAATAACTTGCCATATTATTATGTTATACAATATCTGGACCAATTCCTAACATAAGGGAATACTACATACTTTGACATGGACTTTGAATCATTGTGATGATTAGATGTCTGGGTCAGAGCATCTCCAAAACTGCAGGTTCCGGTGGGGTGGTCCTCATCTGTAGTATTTCATATTTACAAAGTGGAAGAACAAGTGGTGAACTGACAACAGGGTCTGGCTCTCAGCACTTAGTGAGGAACATTGTGAGTGAAGGCTAGTCTGTGTTGTGGGGAACCACAGAAAAGCTACTTGTGCAACTTGTATGATTGTATGTGACAAATATAGGCTTCCTCTTCCGTAAGAAGAAATGTGGTTTTGAAGAAAGTATTCAACTGCCTCTTGGTTTTCTTCTATTTTTGCTCGTATCTAATGCTGAATTGTGTTAAATCTTCTGTCTAAGTTGGACATGCAAAGATTTGGATGATGTTTGTATTACAGATTCCAAAGGGATATCTAAGGATATCTAATACCTTCTGAGACTACGGAAATAAGAATTTATCACCTGAGAATCTAAATTAAAAAAACAAAAAAGGCATTACTAACGGGTCACAGTTTAAACAGACACACGCAGGATTTATACCAACGAGCCTTTTCAATCAAATCACACGCCGTTTTCCAAAAACATTAAGTTTGCTAGAAAGTCTCACAATGAGTCTCTTTAATTCCAGAGGACATGAGGAAAGTGACGGAAAAAGGGGAAGAATCCGAATATTTTATTGATCCCAGAGGGAAATTTGTTCGCCACAGATTCTCCTTCAAAAACTGTTTAAAGTGGAAAAGAAAGTATGATTAAGAAATAAAAAAACAATATATGTTTAACAATATAGGAATGTGAGAATGTATATTCCAATAATATAAGAATTACGAGACTAATATTATTATACTACTACTCCCATATCAGTACTATAATAGAACAATAATAATGGAACTGACACACTTATTCTCCACCAAGTTGTCTCTTGTTAAAGGTGCATCCCTTCAAAGTACTTACCACTACAAAACTTACCAATTTAGAGCAGCTGTTGTTGCAGGCTCTCTTTATTTTCACATTCATTCTGACAAACCAAACAGCTGGGTGGTTGGGGGGGCTTTGTTCCTTCAAAGTCAGAAAGGCGGTTCATAATAGTTGAGGGAAACAGGAACTCGGCTCTCTTCCGGAAAAATATGAATCTATCAGGTCCTGAGTCGTGAGCTGAAGCTCCGGTGTAAGTGGGTCAGGTAGAAACACACTGTTCTCAAGTAGAAGTCAACATTTAAATGATTCAAAGGGCATAAATTAAACTTTTAAATCAAATAACTTTTTCACAGCACTGTAGGTCATTGTATTACATATTACCATCCGTACCTAAATGGGTTTGGTTCTGGAAGATCATTAAATTGTCTATGAAGAACTCGTTATGCAGTTTAGATACATGGTGCTTCTCGCTTGTAAATATTTCTAGACATGATTACACTATGAAACACATCCTGACACCATGCCAAAATACAAATCATGAATGATTCCATTCCCTCGGTGTTTAAGTTAATAATCACTGAGATCAACAGTGAATGGGGGCGTGTCTGATTATAGGGACGGACTTACTGAATGATACATTTATAGACATGATTGACTTCAGAAAATTACTTCTGCCTTTTGCTAAGTTCACAAACTTCCCCTCCCTTTTTTTTTTAAACAGCTGCACTGGAATTTATGAAGAATAATCCTCAGGATCCCATCAACCAGAAGGAGTTTGAAGAAGCATGTGGAGTCGGCGTGGTCATTACGCCGGAGCAGATAGAAGACGCTGTGAGTGCACAATCCTGCGTTGCCCAGAAGTGTGTCTTTTTGAAAAAGTATAGCGAGGTGTTGAGTCACTGTGGAATGCTGTGCAGGTGGAGACGGCTATCAAGAAGCACAAGGAGCAGCTGTTAAAGGAGAGGTATCACTTCAACGTGGGACTGCTGATGGGTACAACACTCACACCGACCACATCACTGTTTTATAATCCTAAAAGCTTTACCAAGAGTCGAACCGTTCGCTCACTGAGCTTATGTGTGTGTCGCAGGAGAGGCGTGCTCTGCCCTGAAATGGGCTGATGGAAAGGTCATCAAAAAGGAAGTGGACATACAGGTGTGTTTTTAAAATATTTTAGTAGCAGCCTATTTGTCCCTCTTATTATTTACAAGTCAAGGTTGTTAGGTCAGTCCCACTGTGTGTAAGTAACTAATGCTGGCTATGGTTCTAAAGGTTCTACACCTGTTGGGACCCAAGACAGAGGCTGACAAAGAGAAGAAATCTAAGGTAACACATGTCACGATATTTAAATGAATAGTTGGACATTTTATGAAATGAGCAAATTGGCTTTCTTTCAGCAGACAGAAAAAAATCACAAACTGGAGATTCCAGAATATAGTGTTCATGTTTGGCAGAGCTAGTCCAGCTCCTGTCTCCACGCTTTACGCTGTTTGATTTACTACCCACATCCATCCATCCATTTTCTTCCGATTATCCGGGGTGGGGTCTCGCTGCCAGCAGGCTCAGAAGGGATTTCCAGATATATCCCTCTCCATAGCAACACTCTCCAGCTCATCCTGGGGGATCCAGAGGCGTTCCCAGGCCAGATCTGAAAAACAGTTTTTGGTCGACATCGGGGTCTCTACCCAGTTGGACATGCCTGAAAAACCTCCAAAGGGAGACGTCCTTGTTAGATTCCCGAACCACCTCAACGGTCTCCTTTGGAGGCGAAGGAGAAGCGGATGTACTACGAGGTCCTTCCTGATGTCTGAGCTCTGAGGCTGAGGCTCGCCACCCTTCCAGGGAAACTACTTTTCAGCTGCTTGTATCCTTGACCTCATTCTTTTTTTTCTGCTATACACATGCAGTATTATGTCAATCGGATCTTCCCACTCTGCAAGGAGGCCAATGACTTTTTTAAGATGTCCAACTATTTCATTCATTATTAATCACTGTAATGTCCTGATTTCATCTGTACTTAATATGTAATTACTTTACAGCCCCAGAAATCAAAAGTGACTGAGAATGAGGCAAAGAAAGTGGAGGTGGCAAAGAATGGTAGGCCCCATTCAAACTGGACAACAGATAGAAGGGAATTACATTGTTTGTGTTTGGTGTTTTTTGTGTTTGTTTGTTTACTCTGTATGTTTGTTGTTTAGTTGAGGGGATGGAAGGCCAGGGAGAATCTATTTTGGAGCAGCTCAGAGGAGAGTCCCTGAAGTTTCATAAAACAGGTGAGAGGGAACCTACAGAACCAGTGGAGGTGGTTGATTCCGTGTCCCTGCTTGTAACCTTTTTCTGTCTTAAAAGCAGAACATTTTTAAGACATGTACTCTGTATAAATGTACCAGTGTTAAACAAATCACCATGTCAGTTTAATTGATTAAAATGTTTCCAACTATTTGGGAAAGGGGCGAAAGAAATTTAGGAATGCTAAAAAATGAGTTGGCAACTTTCTTCAGCGTGAGAGTTAACTGGTTTCAGGAGCATTTTGTTAAACATTGTCATTTTTGAATCCATTTCAAGTATTACATATCTTCATCCTTGCCTTCCACCAGGAGAGAATTATAAGACAGAGGGCTATGTGGTCACCCCCAACACCATGAACCTGCTTAAAAAGCATATGGAGGAAACTGGTGGACAGGTAAACACTTCATGTGTCTCACTTTCTTTTGGAAAAGAAACACATTAACACAACAATTATTGTTTACATCAATTCTTCCCCTGTTTGCTTTTACAAATTCCATTAGATCCGTACTCGTTTTCCACCTGAGCCCAACGGGATTCTTCACATCGGCCATGCCAAAGCTATCAACTTCAATTTTGGCTATGCAAAGGTGACAAGTCTCACCGTCCTCGACTAAACTGTTTATACAGCCTCTGTTTTCTGTTAAAAAACATATATGCATTTATAAATATTCATCTCTCCATGTAGGCAAACAATGGAATCTGTTTCTTGAGGTATGATGACACAAATCCAGAGAAAGAGGAGGAAAGATACTTCACTGCTATCAAGGACATGGTCGAGTGGCTTGGTGAGTTTTTCTGACTTTGTTATTTTAACATTTTGTGTGTGACGAACGTTTCCGTTCACAAACCGTGTCTCGTGAATGTCTCCGTATTCTACAGGCTACAAACCGTATGAAGTCACACATGCATCAGACAACTTCCAGAAACTCTATGACCTTGCCGTGGATCTCATTCGCCGGTGAGTGTCGGTGTTTGTAAATTCACACGGAGCGGTTGGATGGTGTTTGAGGCATTTTATTTTTTCTTCCATTAGGGGCCATGCGTATGTGTGCCACCAGAAAGGGGAGGAGCTGAAGGGTCACAACGTTGCTGAATCGCCATGGAAAGACCGACCCATCGAGGAGTCCCTGGTGTTGTTTGAGAGGATGAAGAAGGGCCTGATGGCGGAGGGAGAGGCTACACTGAGGATGAAGATGGTCATGGAAGATGGGAAGATGGACCCTGTGGCATACCGAATCAAATACACACCACATCATCGGACAGGGGATGAATGGTGTGGAAGACTTGACTTTTCATTTAAATAAAACAGATTTCTCTCAAAAGTTGATGTTTTATTTACACTTAATTGCCGTTTTTGTCTGCAGGTGCATCTACCCTACGTACGATTATACCCACTGTCTGTGTGACTCTATTGAAAACATCACACACTCCCTCTGCACCAAAGAGTTCCAGGCCAGGTATGCTTCTGCAAACTGTGGTTGTTCAACTGCACCACAAACTTTCTTGCAAACAATCAAATCCACCGTAATTCCTCCTTCTTCCTTTTGTCTTTGTGACAGGCGTTCGTCATACTTTTGGTTGTGTAATGCTCTGGATCTGTACTGCCCAGTCCAGTGGGAGTACGGCCGACTGAACCTCACCTACACTGTTGTGTCCAAGAGGAAAATCATCAAACTGGTGGATACTGGTGTTGTCAAGTAAAGCACATTTCATTTTAGAATTCCTTTTTCCTCTGGTGAATTATATGAACTATATTAGATTAAATTAAATGACAAGAGAGTCAGTCTTGTAAGTTCTGTATTTGAATTTGGTGGACAGGAAAACCCTCCTGTAGGACAGAAAATTAAAATTAGAAGGTATTCTTAGCTTAAATGTTTGCTGACACACTATTGGGTCCATGCACCTCTGCATTCCCGCTTTATAGCGTATGCCTGTAAATCATATTATATCATATTTCCTGTTTGTGATGAAATTTGTGGATGGACCCATCCACAAATCCCTACACATCCCTACATCAGGGTTTCCCCCAAAGAAGCCATATTTAACATATTTTGACCATGTAAGCCAGTTCAACAATACAACTTGAGCAACTTTGGGTTCAGTACTTCACTGGATACATGTAGACTGCAGGGGCCGGGGATCGAACCAACGTCCCCGACTCAGATAAGTGGACGCTCTACCAACTGAGCCACCATCGTCCGTAATGTAATTATCGTGAAGAGCCCAAGTCTAATTGTTGTAATAACGGCAGCAAGCTCTCCTTTTTGGAATACAACATTTTCAACTTCAAGTTCTCTAGTTCTGTTTTCAGGCGACATGAAGTGGAGTCTGTTGGTTAAATGTTGACTGTATATTTTCTATTTGCAGAGACTGGGACGATCCCCGACTCTTCACTTTGACTGCTCTGAGAAGGAGAGGCTTCCCACCAGAGGCCATTAACAACTTCTGTGCACGGGTATGCTGAGTGGACGAAGGATCAAGGGCAGAATGGGGGAACTAGAACGTACCTGTACGAGGATTGTTCTGTTGGGTAATAATCTGTCACATCTACTGGTAGGTCGGGGTCACAGTTTCCCAGACGACCACGGAGCCCCACCTTCTGGAGGCATGTGTCAGGGACGTGCTGAACGAAACGGCGCCCAGAGCCATGGCCGTGATGGAACCACTCAAAATCACCATAACCAACCTTCCTGAGAACTCAAAGGTATATTAATGACTTATAAATAGACAGAGATTACATTAAACTGCTCCCTGAGAAAACTCTAATATCTCGTTTATCCTTTTGCTGAAACTTCCTGTCGTATTTCCTCTCAGTCGGAAGTGCGAGTCCCAGACTTCCCAGCGAACGAGGCCAAGGGCAGTCACATGGTTCCATTCACACGCACAATCTACATTGAACAGAGTGACTTCAGAGAGGTAAGACGGTAGAGCCCCAAAATAAGTACAAGTGCCAAGATCTGTTCTGTCCAAATGCTGGCCTGTGGACAGAAGATGATGACAGACTCCTCTTTCTGCAGGTGATGGAGAAAGGCTACAAGCGTCTGACCCCAGAACAACCTGTAGGCCTCAGGCACGCCGGAAACGTCATCTCAGTCCAGAAGGTCATCAAGGTAAGACTCAAGATGTGGCAAAGGGCCGTTAAACCAGAGTTCTCCGGCAACACTGATTGGCTAGGCATGGCAGGAAACTGACGGGACAGGAAATGACATGAGTAGTTTATAATAATAATAATAATAATAATAATACATTTAATTTATATGTAAGGACCTGGAGCTGTGCAACAATACCAGCAACCATCACCCCCCTTCACTGCAAGGAAGGTTAGATTATAATGCATTTATACACAGAAACACTACCTCTTGAGTTAGTATAGATTCAAATAGCTGAACACAGGAGAGCTGAGTGATTTCACATGTCATAGTTCAATCAAATCAGACTTTGCACAAAGACAAAGAGGTGGATTGTTTAATGTCTTTGAGCAGCATGACGAGGAGAACTTCAAGTCAAATTAAAATAAAATCAATTCAACATGCAATGCTATCCACGTCTACAAATTTGGTTTGGCTGAAGATATTTCCCTGAATGTGGACACATTTGGTTATCTTGATATTAAATATTTTCTTAGCATATTACAAAGACTGTATGTGTTTAAGAAAGGATAAATTATGAAGAAATACTAATAATGGGGATAGAGCGGCTTTCTTTCAATAAGATGATCAGTGTCAGTTTATATTATAATTAGTGAGTTTCTGGTAGATATCTTAATGTGTATCATTTTTAGTAAAGTAATATTCCACATATCATCCTGTCTGCAGCCTCAGAACATGTTCTGCTCTTTCCCTCTGTTGTTCAGGATGCTCAGGGTAAAGTGGTGGAACTGGAGGTGACCTGCTGCAGTTCTGAGACCGCAGAGAAACCAAAGGCCTTCATCCACTGGGTCAGCCAGCCACTGGTGTGTGAAGTCCGCCTTTATGACAGACTGTAAGTTACAAAAATCCCTCGCCGTCACTCACAACCACTACTCCATGTAAAAAACACAAGTGAAAGCAAACGTCTCGTTGTCGCGGTAGATTCTTGCACAAACATCCAGAGGATACATCAGAAGTGCCCAATGGGTTCCTGAGTGACATCAACCCAGTGAGTGCCTCTTGTGACAGAACAATAGTTTGGATTTTTCATGTGGCGCAGTGATCACTTAATGTTTAATGGATTTTTTTTCTTTTTTATAATGTAGAATTCCTTGGAGACAAATAGCAGTGCCTTAGTGGATGTGTCAGTCAAGGGAGCAAAGGTTTTAGACAAATTCCAGTTTGAAAGAGTTGGCTACTTCTCCCTGGACCCTGACAGCACCGAAGACAAGGTACTGACATAGACAGTTGTGTTTAATATGACAAATGCTTATTTATGAAACCTTGTGTTGTACATTTTGGGTGAGAATGACGTCTGAAATTCGTTTTCACTCTTTCCCTGCAGCTCGTCTTCAACAGAACGGTCAGCCTTAAAGAAGACCCGGGGAAGATCTGATAAACTGAGATCAAGCCGCATTTCTTGCGTCCCATGATCCCTCAGACGCATGTCAAAATAACGAATGAAAAAAATAAACGAGTTCTCAGTGAGGCCAAAGAGTCTGAGATGACTTAAGTTACTTACTGTAATAACTGCACATCCATATTCAAAAGAGAATGGCGGCCAACAAACATCCTACAGTATGACTTTGCTCAAGGTCAAGCCTTGCCAGTCACTGTCTGGGCGTTAATGATTTATTCAGGTTTTCCCAATTTTAATTCATTCAAATTTGATCACAGGTAAACAAGTACCTCTTTTTTGCAACATTAAATGGATTTACCAAGGAGATGCCTCTTAATGCCATAAATGTATTTCTTAAGAGACTGGTGAAATACTGCCAAAACACACTTTGTTTCTTTCTTCGAAGTCTCCGAGGCATGCGTCCTCTTTTTACTGGAGACAAGAATAAATCATTCTCAAAAAAATACACTGGGTCTCTGCCTGAGGTTTTTGAAGCGTATCTTAATGTTCTCCTCCTACAGTCATAATCATCTATTATTATAAACTCGGTATTGATCCCTTCATATATTCAAAGCCGAAAAAAACGGATGTCAACCATTCAGCTGGTAATTAAAGCTAGTGATCTTTATAATTGAAAACATATAAGTTAAAGATATAGGATTTCCCGTCATCGTTTGTGAGCTATTTCATATAAATAGGCAATTAAAGAATTGTAATTATACTGTAGTTTCTGTGTTATTAGTGCATACACCACAGGTTTTGAGTAGTAAATATAATTTTTGTTACGATATAGGGTCGACTATGGAGATGTATTGAATTTTCTGTGAAAAGATACGTCCTTGTTTTTTCCTCGATAAGCAACAGAAGGACAAATCCCCGAAAATGCGACCTAAACAGGAAACAGAGTTGGAAAAGCAGAACATGCTGAGATGTAGTGCGTGGGAATTAACACTCAACTGCCCAAATACTCAACGGATCTTGGTGGGGCTTCCTTAAAGGATCCAGGCTCCAGCGAACCATTAGGATCGTGAGTCTGGTAGAAGAGGGTTTTAAGGTGGACTGACAACTGCATCATCTTGTCGGGTTACTTGTCTGTGTATGTCGCCTTTAACCAAAACCCTACGAGCGTCGGTTATCGCGATATTTTGCTATGAAAATGCCGCGAGAGCACGATTCAGATACAAGACGCTCTCTCATTGGTCTGAAGGTAGAGTTGTAAGATGGCGCCCAGCGAAATATGAGTGGTTGAGAGAAAGGAAAAGTACAGTTAGAAATTTAGAGACGGCTAAGAAAATTACAGAATAAACCAACTTCAGGGAAACATCAACACATTCTCGCCCCTCTGTTCGTTGGAAGAGGACCGACATTTCCAGGGTAGAGGAGCGGTTGTAGGCGGCTCGAGCCTCGGCCCGGTTGAGGAAGAGAGGTAGCGAACGCGCCCGCTAACATTAGCCTGCTAGCTTTGGAGATAACAGAAATATAGACGATCTAACAGTAGTGACAGGGGAGAGTTTGGGATAGTTTCTATTGTTCTATGTTTATATACCAGCCGATGTGTAGCTAAAATGTCATTGGTGCTGTCTATGATCGCATCGGCGCACCTTACCAAAACAGCTGAGGCTGGATATTATTTGCAAACAACACGCGCCCTGTTAGCCGTGCACCTGGCTAGCGGCTAGTTGTGTCAACGATCAGATTGGTTCGAACTCAGTTATAGAATTGTAACTTAGCTGTCTTGTAAAATGAATATGCGTTCATTATGCTGCAGTTGCCATTGCTGCTGTGAAAACGGCATTGGATTTGGAAAGTGGCCGCGCTTTTGTCCCTGCTCGCGCACACATCTACAATTAACCCTTTCCTATTACCATCCCTCTGTGTTACTAATGGACTGTTAGGTGCAGGGCAACAAAAACTCACATGTATTGGACTGATGTCAATGCAGCACTTTTGTTCTTTATTGCTACATAAATCGAGTATTTTTGCTCCTCAATTGCACTTCACTTGTTTGTCAGATGCTTAGAAGTCTGATTTGCGGTTATTCTTTGGTGAAATACCTAAACTTGCAGCTAATTTCTAAAATTCCTAAATTAATCTTGCCATCCCATAGATTCTGCTCACAGAAGAAGACAGTGCCTGCAGCAATGAATAACTCCCTTGATGGTACAGGCTCCTATGAGGAGCTTGTGAGGCAAAAGGCACGGAGCATCCCTCAGCATCGAATGAAGGAGTTCCTGGAGTCTTTGGCCAGCAAGGGTCCAGATGCCCTGCAGGAGTTCAGCCAGCAAAGTGGAGAAAACACAACCACCACCACAACTATGGTCTACCAACAGGAGTCAAACTGCATCTACACAGACAGCACGGAGGTGGCAGGGTCATTGTTGGAGCTGGCATGCCCGGTAAATTGGAGCACTGATTGGTAACAGGCCTGTCCTTGAAATGAGACTTTCTGATAGACACTATCTTCTGTTGCAGGTTCAGGTGCAAATTCAGCCACAGCAACAACAGATGCAAGACTCTACGTCTCAGCAGCAGAATACAGAACAACAAATAGTGCAGGTTTGCAATGTAATTATACCTTTACATTTATGTTAATCGATTAATCCTTTTCAAATTTTATCCCAGGTCCACTAAATGTTTTTTTTTTATTTCCTTTTTGCAGGTTCAAATCCAAGGCCAGCACCAAGGTCAGATGCTGGGCCAGGTCCTCCAAATGCCCTCTGGCTCCCATCAACAGCTTCATGGTGTGACTACCGCACAGTTAATTCAGCCTGGGGAACTTACTGAGGAGCAGCATCAACAGGTATAGTTTAGGAAAGAAGCAAACGTGCTCAATTATTTCACTGTTGCAGATCTTGTCAAAAACCAGGGTCAAAGTGAAGCTACAAGGTGTCTCTTTCCTCTTTTGTGATATAGCTGCAAGCTCAGTTGGTGGCAGCTGTTGCTGGAGGACAGCAGATCCAAATCCAGACAGTGGGGGCTCTCTCTCCCACCCTGCAACATGATAATGAAAGAAGGATACTAGGAACCACCATTGCCACATCACAGGGAGCAGGTGTTCTCCAGCCAGCTAAAAAGCGTAAGGTGGACATGCCCATCACTGTTTCCTATGCCCTGCCTGGTCAGCAAGTAGCCACAGTCCTGGCTATACCCCAAGGCCAGGGCCAGCAGCAGAGTTACGTGTCCCTGCGTCCAGACCTCCTAACTGTGGACAGCTCCCACCTTTACAGCGCCACAGGCACTATCACAAGTCCCACGGGGGAGACTTGGACAATCCCCGTCTACTCTGCTCCAGCTGGTTCCGGAGGCCGTGAGCAGGTCACACACATTGCCATCCCACAAGAGGCCTATGGAACAGTGCAGGTTGCTGGTACAAACACTACAACAATGACCACAATGCCAACACATGTTACTATTGAAAACGATAAGCTGAAAATCCCTGCTAGTCAAAGTCAGACAGCGCAGGCCGTGTCCAGCATCACAAGCTCTGGAGTAATGGGGGGTCAAGAAGAAGTTGTCCACACGCTGGCTGCAAACACGCTTTTCCCTGCCCAGTTGATGAACGGAAACATCCACATCCCAGTGGCAGTACAAGGCTACTCCAACGCAACACAGTCCCTCATCTGGGACCCGCAGCAGCAGGTGCTGCACACACAGGGGCTGACGGCACAGGAGGCACAACAACTGCAGGTACTAACAGAAGTGTTGAGCTACGATGCTCTGTCATTGAGGTCAAAAACTGTTTTACACGTCTATTTATTGATGGCTACATATTAACAGTGTCGGAATGTTTTTGTCTTTGCAGGGTCAGACAGTGGTAACGGAGGTAGATGGTCATGGCCAGCAGCAAGTTCAGGTACAGGAGCTGCTGCTGCCTGCTACTCTAAAACCCGAGGAGGGCCTCGACGTGTGGCGACTTTGGGCTCAGCGAAAGAATGCAGAGATGGACAAATTAGAAAAAAACAAGCTGGCTCCAATTGGCCGTAAGCGCACACACAGTGTTTACTAGTGTTGAGGAAATGCTCTTCTGTTCATGTTTTTATATATATGTGACCACTGCCTACTCAGTCTTCTTCTGTTTACAAAAATACTAATGCAAGTCTTTGTGTTTTAGGACGCCAGGCACTGCGTTACCAGGAGGACTTAGTGTCATGTGCAGTAGCGGAACTCTGCATGGGTCTTTCTTGGATGACAACAGAGGCTAGGGGGCTGGAAGGAGAGTCTTATGAGGCTGATGTTCTCTACTATGTATTTCTGTGCATTCAAAAAGTGAGTTCCTCGTGAAGTCAAACACATGTGCTCGCCTCAACATCCATTCCACCTCTGTTGGTGTCTGATGTGGAAACACTGATTGACCGCATTTTTATTTCTCCAAATTTTCTCATGCAGTATCTGTTTGATAACGGTCGTGTGGATGACATTTTCTCAGATCAGTACTACACTCGCTTTGCTCACAGTCTGCACCAAATCTTGGAGCCTTGGAGACCATCCGTTCATCCATTAGGTATGTACCCAAGTTCTTGGACAAACTTACAGCGCTTGCTCATTTCTATTCACATTCATGTTTTATTAACCAGTTTAATCTCGGCTACATTACACGATACACACGTCTGAGTTTATGCATTTGTTTTTCTAAATGATTCAGTTACACAATATCAGTCTACCAAAACCAGTTAATATTAAAATGACAATGTTGAACATAATAAAGTCAAATAACTCTACATTATCATAATTTGAACTATAGTGGTTGGCAAAATACTGTATCATGTTTTCTTGTGATTCTTAATTTGTTTATATAGTTTTATTTAATCCCCCCCGATATAATACAATTTAGAGTCCTGGGGATATTTCTGTAACATTTCTTGTTTAACATGTTACTAAAAATCCACTAATATTTTTATACACTACTTTGCTAACAAATCAAAAAATATTCATGAGTTAAAATTTCAGTTTTTCTTGCTCTGGAGAAAACAAGACAAATTTAGCCTATTTTGATTGTTGAGTGTTTGTCTGGAGTGTTTACATTAAAACCTTTCATTTATCTTAACAAGTGTTTCATGTATATCAGTCATATGCTGGACTGGTTACCTTTTCACAATTATATGTTTTCAGTTTCCATGGCAGCACCCTATACCTTTAAGAAAAGAGCAAGGTTTATTTTGAGGTACATCTTGTAAACTGAGCGTTACATGGTAGACACATTTTACCTCTATTCCAAAATGATGCAAATGTTAGTAATGTTCGTAATAAATAAATATTAATATCTTGCGAAACTGTAACAGTTTTTATATACTCAGTTTGATTCTGCGTGCTCTGGTTTATTTTTTGCCTATTTACTATAACATTTTGAATCGGTCATACAATCTTTCAATTCATGAGTGATCTAGAATTTTCATGAATATCAGGTCCTCTTAATCGGTTCTGTGTGTCCTGTAACAGGTTATGTTATTCCCAGCCATGTGACAGAGGAGATGCTGTGGGAGTGCAAACAGCTGGGAGCTCATTCTCCCTCGACGCTGCTCACAACTCTAATGTTCTTCAACACCAAGTGAGTGGGCCCTTCTTGAATTCATGCAAAGTTTCTTCAGACGTCAAACATGAAGGATTTCTCTTACAGCTTAAGTTTATCACTATTATGTGCTACTTATCTCTTTAAGGTACTTCCACCTGAAAACAGTGGATCAGCATCTAAAAGTGGCCTTCTCTAAAGTGCTGAGACATACCAGGAAGAGTCCAAACAACCCCAAAGACAAGAGCACCAGTATCCGTTACCTCAAGTCAACAGAGAGGTTCATAGGACAGAAGGGTACGGGGGTACGGGCGCACGGGGACAGGATTTCTGCTGGGGGTGTAGAAACCTTATTTTGGGGGTGAAATGACTTTTGTCACGTTTGTATGTTTGTCTTCAGTCACGGATGACATGTACTCGGAGCAGCTGGAGGACCCCGATAACCCACTGAGATGCCCCATCAAGCTCTACGATTTCTACCTCTTCAAATGGTAAATATTAAACCAAGAAATTTTAGGGACTGAAAACCATGGAAGTTGTACTAAATACAATAATGGGACACAACATTAATAACAGTTACTGGCTCTTATTTTGTGTTAAAGTTCACTTTAACACAAAAAAAAAGAAAAAAAGAAAACACTTTTCTTTTCTGTCCAGTTGAGATAAGAGTCGCGTTCAAAGGAAACGTGACGGGAATACTCTTAAATCACCATTCAGACAAAACGATAGAACTGGTTACTGTTGCGGTTGATCAGTGTTATTCTATATTTTCTTGTTTTCTGCCTCATATGCCTTCTTATTTTTTAGGATGTTAAGATTTAGCGTCTCTCCCAAGACAACAGGTTACATGAAAAAAGGTAGATTTGTTGATTTAAAGTGAAACTTTGGTCAGAAAATTAAGCATAATCATATTTAACTTTATAAAAAGTATGGAAAATAAAATAGAACAACATTAGCTGTGGGAATCTGCAGGTAATCAAAGATTTTTAAATGTCCAGAAATGAAGCATTCAGGGGATGTTGGACAAACAAAAAATAAACTTATATGATAACGTGTAAATTTATGACGCAGTATAGCCAATAAATTATATTTGGTATTTGGTTAAACATTGTAATTGGAAAAGGAGCAATTGTTTTAGCCAAATAATTTAATTATTAAACACTGCAGTAGACACCAAACTGACTGGTTTACCTCTGATGGTAACATTGAAGACTTAATTCAATGGAAAATTGAAAAGGGGTTGAATTCTTCTGCAAACAACATTGACGTATTTTCATTTTCTAACGAAAAGAATTATTTGTGTGGTAAAATTCATGTCACTCACTAATAATTCTATTTAAATAGTGTAATACATTAGACAATAAATGAAAGTGTCTAATGTTGAAAAATGTTGAAGGGGGGGTCAAACATGACGCTGTCTGCTAGACTTAATGTTACACACTTAAATTATGCAATGATGAGAACTCAGGCCAGAGTTCAAGATTTTTTAATGAGGGCATTCATTTTGACCTGCACACTGAATCATCAATCAACCTTCTCCCCTCACTCCTTTAAGTAATACTGTCCTTGAACAGTAGTGGGCAGCCCTGTGGCTCCCGTGGGTCAAACTAGGGTTCATTGTCTTGCTCAAGGACACCACAACATGTAGATTGAACCACTAACCCTCCGATAAGTGGATCACTACCCTACCCCCTGAACCACAGCCCACTCCTCCTGGACCACTGCCGCCTCCAGTCCTCATTAGGACCGTGGCTGTGTCGAATGTTTCTTTATTATGGCGCTAAAGCGACATGCAATCGATTGTTTCCCACTGGTTGGTAATTTACTAGCGGGGGTTGGCGGCGTGTGGCAGATGGCTTCACTAATAAACTAGTCAAACAAATGTTAATCACTTAGTCCATTTATTGCCATTGAAAACCCATTTTCTATATTTCCGTTGGTGAATGAATAAACACTCCAAATAAATATATTACACTTACACTCCCTTTTTTTTGTTATTTTAAAATAAATAACTTGATAAAGTTATATTTCCATTTTCAAATGTGTTAAGTAACAAAAAGTTCATGATATTCATGTGTGCTAGCTGTGAAGCTGAGGAGTGTTGTGTGAATGTGGAGAATACAGTCTTACAGTCACTGCGACTGGAAACAGTCACTGCGACTGGAAACAGTCGCTGCGACTGTTTCCAGTGTTAGACACTCTGGGTCCAGACACGAAATCGGCAAAATATATGAAGCAGTGGATTCATCCGTCCTCTAGGGAGACCCCTGAAGTCCCTTGAGAGAAAAAATTATCTAGATAATTATATTAAAGACAATGTCATTATCTTGTGTGCACAAGTTAGTCAGCACCAGATATTATGCCCGTGTAGCTGCTGCCTGTTGTCCTTCAGTATGTGCAGGAAATGATTCCTGCTGATAACAATCCCATAACTACGAGCAAAAGCTCTTAGAGTTTGACTCTGTAACTTACGTTTTCGGTTTATGGCATAAGCACATACTTGTTTTTCCTAGTGCTGGCAGTGTTTTCTAAGGGCTTTTATTTTGAAGGATCACAGAGGACGTAGGGCTGGTTAGTATTGTGTATGTGTTCTAACTTAATGCATTTAGAGTGCTATCGGTCCTCCTCAAACCAATGATGTGACCTTTGAAAGTGAAAATTAAACTTTGTAAGCCCTCTTCAGCCGTTCTATATTCTAGGGGGGGCTTTTTTCATCAAGAGACGAAAATGGATTAAAGTCATTTATCTTTGCGCACAAGATTTTCTTTTTCACAAGGGATTTCAGGGGCTCCATAAATCACCTCACATTATTATTAAAAAAATCAGAGCAGCATCTCATTTACAAACACTTTGTCAAGTTTAATCGACTCATTTATGTTAACAGTAATAGTTTATTTGTCCAAATTGTAAATAGTTTGATTATGGTTGCGCCATCAATGCTAATTCCGTTTGCATGTATATGGCAATTCCCATTATATGTTAGCATTAAGCTAACAGACTTAGCGCTAATTATTTTCCCACATTGTTGTGAGGCAGTAAACATTCCGACTGCACCCAGAAGTCTTTGTCTCACATTTGAAAAACTGTTTATCTGCCAAGGTGAACGCTAACTTTCAGGGAGAGCAGATTAAAAGGACTACATTTACCTGCAGCCTCTTTGCAAAAAATAAATTCAGATTTTATGGATCTGGGCGGGTTTTTATTTACCTGGCCGGGCCGAAACATTAACGCCTATGAATGGGGAAAAACTGCAGTAGAACGTTGGTATGACTGTTGGGCGGGTAATATAGCACTGGTATTCTATTCCTTTTCCTTCTCTGTCTGTATTTGCAGTCGGCAAACAGATTTTATCTATTTAAAATCCCTCTGCATGTGCCATATCGCTCGCTGCTGTCTGCCCCATACCCCGAGGCAAAATACCCCGACGCGTGATGTCATTGGGCGGGCATATTCCTTATAGGGAAAGTGACATGCTCAAGGGAACAAGCATTAGTCCTCATCTTCATGTCCATGGACAAAAAGATGAACCCTAAATTGTTTGCAGTACTTAGGCCAACACACGTAGTAGCTCACAGTCCTCTGCTTTCTACTCTTCTTCCTCCTCCTCTTCTTAAGGGGGAATATTTCATACAAATGTGTCTCTGTTGGTGCGTGGATCCTGAACCTGCTCTCACGCTGCCTTTCTCTTTTTCTCTGTCAGTCCGCAGAGTGCTAAAGGTCGCAACGACACCTTCTACCTGACCCCCGAGCCTGTGGTGGCCCCCAACAGCCCCATCTGGTATTCCACCCAACCTATCCCAAAAGAACAGCTGGAGCAGATGCTCACCCGCATCCTCGTCATTCGCGAGATCCAGGAATCCATTAACATGTCGGAGAGCGTGCACTAGTCGGACATGCAGGAGAACAATAAATGGACTCGAGTCTTCTCTCTTCACCCAGCCTTTTGATTCCTCATTATCAGTAGTTTTCTACTCTCTCACACCCTCTTGTGGGGTCAAAGGGTGGCATGTATTTGTTGATACGCATCACCTGTCCTCCTGTTCCCACACAGATTGTACATTCACAAACAGCCAATGGTGATAACAGTTTGTCCTCCTACGGCAAATTCATTCATTTTTCATCCGTTTGGCCAAAGGATGAGTTTCTCTCATTATTGGACCTGAACTCTAATTTAAACCCGTTGGTTCGACTCGCCAGAAGTCTGGAGGAATTTTTAATCTTGTTTTCCCTTTTTGTTTTCATCTGTAATGTAACACATTTCATATATATCCTGGTGTTGGGCTGTGCTATGCTGTTTTCATAGAGATCCCTCTTCATCGCTCTGACTTCCCTTCATCTGCCTTACTCACGGTTTGGTCTCTCGTTAAGAGCCTTGCTGGTGTTTGGACTGGAGTAAGAACCCAAACGTCAGCGAAAAGATCATTCTTAAGTTCTGAAAACTCAACCCCTCTTTGTGTTTTACCCATCTGACCGAAGTCAAACCAAACACCGGCCCGCTGAACTCTCCGCGGCGCAGGTTCTCAACACCTGGTGAAGTTTTTTTGTTTTGCAATGCGGTGTTGACTCTCTACTCCCGTCAGCTGCACCTGCAGAGGAAGGATGCTGACGGGTGCTGGATCCTCAGAACTCGCCTGGAGGGGAATCTATTGTATCATACATGTTTATTACATGACAAAGAAAGACTCTTAAAGAAGTGGTTTAGCCCTTTATGTTCTATAATGTATAATACTCATAGCTCCTTCATGTACTGTAAAGGGTGTCAGTCATCTAAGGAGAATGGCAGTGCCTGTGTCTTTTTGAAACATGACCTTTTTGTACAGCCACTAGAACGTGTCTGCCTTTCTAGTAAGTCCGCTTCGACGCTGCCCGTGCCTCATGAAGTACTGATTGCCTGCATCATGTGATCGAAAAACAATGCATGAGGGTTTTTAAAAAGAATGAAATAAAAGTAATCTCTCAACATTACTACCAATAATGGAGGCAAACGCACAAACAGAGGCGATGTCATGTGTTTGGGAGCTGTGCACAGATCGGGTTCACATGTATTCTGCTAAAGGTGACCTGCCTTTGGCGTTAGGGCGGCGGCATCATGATTGTTCTTGCAAATCTCTCAGTAGGTAATGCTGGTTTGACCTGAACAACAGGTTCTGACTATAATTTCCCACAACGTCAGCAGCCGGCGTCTGGTTCCCTCTTCAGATGGTATCTGCAGGTTGTCAGGCCAGTTTTCCTCCTGCAGGAACAGTTGTCATTCAGCCTGAAGGACATTATTCCTGCAGTCTCTCGCCTCATGGGACTTTTTTTACTTTGACCAATCAGGGTCCTGTTGGACTCGGCTACAATTACAGGATGTGAGTTTAGACCGCGTGAGAGCCTGAGTTGAACTGCGATGATGAAGGCAGCAGCCTCCTCAGCAGGTTGGCGGGGCGTAGAATCTGTTGCATTGTGTTCTGTGGTTGGTCTGATTGAGGTCTTTGGCGATGATGTCTCCTCCTCCTACCTCCTCCTGTGGAGCTCCGAGGTTGATCCTGAGGCTGGGGGCTCATAATCTGGGTTTGGGTTCGTGAGCTGCCGGGAAAGGGAAAGACACAAATTAAAACAACAGAAAATCACAATGAATGAGGATAGTTTTAGTGGATGTGTGTATTCTCACACTGCTGCGGTTCCTCCACGGAGCCAGTGTAGCAGACACTGATGAACTAAGATGAACTGCTCCTGAAAACAGAGAGAGGAGAGAAGAACATTGAAGATGAGAAGTTACGGGTTTGCAGCTGAATGCGCTCTATACTAAAAATACAAACATTCATACAGTCTGTTTAAGTGAACGGTAAATGTATTTTAAGTTTATTGAATTATGACACCAAAGACTGGTGGAATATATACTAAATAAAATAGTTATTTTTTAATTTACTTGATAAGTTTGTATTTGGGAAAATATGAACATCCCATCATTTATAAGACGGTTAATACTGCTACTAGTACAACTAGTTACATACCCAACGACATTTTTAGATTCCATTGTGTTACGTTACGATGCTGCGCCTACTGGACCTCTTCCTGGTTTCTTCTCTTTGAACCCTTTAATGTCCTCTCCAAGAAAAATTATGTCTTTGTATATTTTATTGAATTAATTCATTGAATATCTTAGACATTCTAAATTTACCATTAAATGACAAAAAGTTAAAATAAAAAATAGAAAGAAAAGGGACTTACAAAGTGATCGAATCATTTTATTTTTCACAGAAAATGGTCAATTTGAATTCAGATTAGCCAAAGCCTTTGGTAAAGCACGTTTATAGAAAGTTACATAATTCTGTTAAGTAAGTCCTGACATCACGCTTTATAAAAGACCTACTTCTCGAATAGGACTTTCTTAATAGCCACTTATAATGCCTCCTCTTTGGTGGCCTCTTTAACTGGAGGTGTACCACAGGGCCCCATCCATGGCCCCTTACTCTTTAGCTTATACATGCTGACACTGGGTCATATTATAAATGGGTTCAGTCACATTTTCAATGATAAATAGTGCTCAACCAAACAACATAAATAGTAACCTTTTCAGTCCACTATATTCAATCACTTGTACCACTGGGCTCATGTGGAAAAGAAATTGAGATGAAGAGATGAGGTAGAAGGTGAAGGAAATGCATCGGTCTCATTAGAAAAATTCCCCCGTGAAATTGGCAAAGTCTCAACCAGGAAATGATTAATGATCCAAAGAATTCATCAGCGGACATGCAGTTCTCTGTATCTTCAATAAAGCCAGTCTACAGAAAGGAACCCCCTCTACCCTTTAATGTCCTGCTCCACTGTTTGGTTGAGCTCGTTCTGAGTCTCTATTTCTGATTGAAAAGTGGGATTGAATCTGTTTATATTATGACCCAGTGGCAGCATGTACATGCTAAAGAGCAAGGGGCCAAGGATGGGGCCATGAGGGACACCACGGGTTAAAGGGGCCACCGAGGAGACCCACTTCATAAGCAGAATTCTTTTTGCCATATTAATGTACTTACTCAACAGTAAGAGTAATGTAACTAAATACAACCAAAAAAGACATACTTTACTAAAGTTGTTCAAATAATGTAATTCAAACTGACTTTTTTTCCATGAAATACAAAATTATATCATGAAATAAATTTATAAGTCGGACTTTTCTTTTTTCTTTTTTTGACTGTTTAAAAACATTCAAGACCAAGAGATTATTTTAGATTGTATTTTAGAGTGTATAAGATATAGATTTGTGACTTTGTAACAGTTTTTTTTCTTGGTGACATTAAAGGGTGAAGACCGAGCGCTTCATGAGCTCTGAAGCGCCGATGAGCTTCAGAGCTTTTGGGACAATATCCAGTGGGCTTGTCATAGTTGAGTCACAAATGATAGTCACAAATAGACATTTAGGGCTAATGGGACTGACTGTCATGACAAGGAAACACACCTTGTGTCACATTTTCCGGTAAAATACAAAGCTTAGACTGATCGGCACGCTGAGAGCCTGGAGACTCATCACATAGGCTCCCTCTCAAAATATGAAAATGATCCTTCAAACAACAATGACATTTTATAACTTACATAACGTACACTTGTACATTTGATACTTTTGCAGAAATGACTTATCTTTCCCTTCTACAAAACTCTGAGCGTAAAGGTTTTCTTGTAATAAGGTAGACCGTCTTTGTATTGTGCTTCTAATATATGGGAATATTCTCTCACCGTTAAAAGATTCCACAGACCTAATAATTGAATCCGCATTATAATGAAATTTCACACGTCTTATGACCTTGTGCTCATGGAAAGTAAGTATATTAACTCAACTACTTAGTAACTACAACTCCAAAATATTTGAGATATAGCAGTGTACTTGATTATTTATATTTTACTTGTATTCCAGTGAAGTTCAGGGATTATCGTAGGACTTAATTCAACTAAATATAACCGACAACTACTTCATCATTTGTTAATTTTCAAACTACACTCCAGAAGATTAATCATGGCATCGTTTCAATTAAGTAAATGCATCTATTTAATTTTGATTTAAATTAAATTATTTAAAAAAATGTTCGTGTTCAAATTTCATAACATCGGCCTAAATGTGGTAATTTTCAAAACAATTGAACTTAATTAGTTAAAAAAATGTGAAAAAGGTTTGAACATGTCTGCCTTTAGAACAAGTATGATTAATTTAGTTAAAATTCAGGAGAGAGGTTTACGTATAATTTTCAGGATATGACACGTTTTTACAGCGGAAATGACGTCAGAGGTCCGGCTGCCTCCACTATTTTCTACTTTTGTAGCTAACAAAACGAAGATATACCCAATTTGTTTTTTTTAAATTGGGTATATAAAAAAACGGAAAAAGTTAAGATGCATTTTGAGTATTTTCAGTTTATTGCATAAACATTATTAAGTATTCTAAAGACATCGGATGTAATATATGCAGATTTATATTAAATTTAACAAATTGGATTTATTGATTATAAATACATAAAACAGATTTTTAAGTGTTTCAAACAGAAACACTTAAAAATTGTATAGACACGTTGTATAGAAAAGTTGTATTAATATCACTTTTACTTATTTCATTCACGTTTACTTACAAATATGAATCGCACGAAGTCGATTTTTTTGTTTAAGTTGGTACGATGTAATCCAAATTCATGGAAACTTTACAGCTAATTAAAATACGTAAATCTTAAATATTAGAATTAGATATTTTCTGGAGGGTTAAAATACATAAAATACAACGGCTGAGTGAGAACACACCAGATTCTGGACCATCCACATTCGATGTAGCCGCAGATCCTCCACAGCAGCCCGGATATCAGGTCGGATCCCCCTGGCACACAGCTGCATCATCCACAACAATGTGACCAACGTCCCCGAACGGCCAACACCTGCACTGCAACACAAAAGCCGTGGTTTGTCATTAATCTCTGCCACACCACCTGATAGTCTGCAGTGTTACTACAGGTGGAGGCGCTCTTTGAAATACAAATGAGTGTTTCTCTTCAGGAAAGGCTGATGGATGGGGTGAAGGTCAGACCTGCAGTGCACCACAGCCGGTCCCAGGTGAGGAATTGCTTCCAAATTCTGCCGCACCCGCTCAGTGAACTCACAGAGTGTGGACGGGTCTTTGGGGACGCCCCGATCCGGCCAGGAAGGGTAGTAGTAGTGAGTGATGATCCTGTCTGTCGGACAATCTCTCTGAAACACAGATGCTTTCCTCTGACCAAACAGCAAACACGTCTGTGATTCATGACTCAAGCTGTCGGGGCACACAGAAGCTGACAGCAGCAGATCACGAGGAGATGAAAGATGCGTCTGGCCTCACCTGTCTGAGGTTAATGGTGGTGATAAAATAATCCGGTCCTTGTTTACGGGTCACTGTTGTCACTTGGATCAGTCCATGATAGACTGTCCCTTGTTCCAGAGGCCAATACTTCTCGCACAGCACCTGAACACACACACATTTAAAGAGGTGTGAATTTCCTCCTATAGTTTATGAGATTAAAAAAACATGTGCATGTGTTTTCTTGCCGAGGGTTGGATGAGAAGGTCGATACGGCTCTGATGTTTGAGCACAGAACATGATGCTCCGGCTGGCGGACGCATGCTTTGATGAGCTCGGTATAAAACAGCTGGCTCTGTTCAGAAATAACATCTGCCCACCAGAAACTCTTAAACTCAATAATTAACGTGCTTTTATTTCTACAATCTGCACAAAACTGAAATGTGATGAAGGAAAAAAATACAGAAAGTTTTTTGGGGCTAATTTGTCGGACCTCTATGCCTGGTGCCATAGCTCCCTAAAAAACTATAAAACTATGAAACTACAGCGTCTCATATGTACAGATGTGGGCGAATAAAATAAATGAATTATGACATACTGACCCTTTGATTTCCTCGCCCAGAGAAAGAAAATCTAGGGTAAAATTCCGTTTAATCACTCTAAATTTACCATTAAATGACAAATCACTTGTTCAAGCATGTTTTCCAACAGTAAAAATACAAAAATCAGATCTACAACAATATTTCATTATGAGATTTCAGAAAACCAGAAAAACTATTCAGAAATAATATAAAGTCACTTAATTCTCTTTAGTAAGTTTTCACATGCTTTAATACGAGCCCAAAAAAATCATACTTATCGAAAAGGTCTTTCTGAACAGCCGTGGTTAATGCCTCTTCCACGGTGGCCCCCCCTTTGACCTGTGGTGTCCCCCAGGGTTCCATTCTCAGCCCCTTACTCTTTAGGAGATACATGCTGCCACTGGTTCATATTAGAAACAGGTTGAGTCTCATTTTTTCAATAACTAATAGTAACTTAAAATGTGCTCAACCAAACAGATGAGCGGGACATCAAAGGGTTAAAAGTAGCAAATATCAGTTTTGCTGTTTCAGCAAATTCTGTTCCCTTTGGTTAATAATGGCCGAATAGTCAAAAAGAAAAAAACTGGAAAATAATGACTGTCCACAAGAATTCCCAAACCCGCTGAAGGCCTTTCTGTCAGGTGAACACAAAGGTGTTGTTTTAGTGCATCTGCTAAACGACAACTTTTTCTTTTTTTTTCTTACTTTCTTCTCACCGAACTCTCAGCCTGAAATCACATTTATTTCACAAAAATCCTTTTAATTCCCTTATAATAGGACAAAATGTGTCATCAAAACAATAATGGCTGAATGTTATGGGCGCACACACACACACACACACACACACACGACAATAAAGTGTCTCACTCACGACGTCCTTGTGTCTCAGAGCCGTCACCATGACGATTATGCTGACGTTTTGCTCCCACACCATCCTCCAGAAGTCGGCCACGGTGCTGTGCAAAGGACCTTGGGTGCAGATGAAGTCTCTCTCCGAGCCTCCGCCCTGAGCGCAGACACACATTCAGAAACGGTCGCAGGTGGGAGGATAGATCCATAAAAATGAGTTCCGAAATTGAGCCTATTTGTGATAGATGTGTGTATGAACACTTATCCACGAGTCCTAACTTTAATGGGAAATGGAAAATTGACCCAGACCCCTTCATGTTACTCTTTGGAGTTTTTCCTGTTTGGATAAAACTCAAACTGGGGAACTCAAAAAAAGTATTTTGCATTTTTCCACTCTTTTAGCCCGCCGCTTGAAACTTTTGGAGTGGAAGGATAATAATAATAATAATACATTTAATTTATAATGCACTTTACATTTGGATCAAATCTCAAGGATGCTTCACCACGTCACTTTCTCGCTGGATAAGGGATGTGCTGTTACACCTGAAGCTAGAAAAGCTCTCAGGAAAAATTTTGGAAACTATGGCAATCATTTTGGAGATGTTTTGATAAACCGTCATGGGCCTCGATAATGGATTATATTCTGATTAGCCCTTAGCCTTCACCTGTCTACATTTCTTACATCTCCAGTCTGGACATGCTGCCTCGGCTTCATTTCTTTTGCATCAATTTTTCCGCTTCGTGTCGTTGAATGTTTGTGGCGACTTTGGTTCTAATATAGAGATATGTGTGGATTCTGTTGGTATGTGTGGATTCTGTTGGTATGGGTAAAGTCCATCCGTCTGACCTGAGTGACAGCAGGGTGGGATTTTTTCTTTTTCTTCTATAATTTGGTCAATTTTTGTGATCTGTCAAATATATTTCAATAAAAAGAACTTTGAAAGAAAGATAGGAAAAAAAAGAAGAGTTCTCACAGGCACAAAATTTGCGTTGATGTAGTCAGAGTGCGGAATGGAGTTCTGAATGGAGAGCCTGACCCGGCAGTGGTCATCTGTGACAGGATGCCAAAGCAGACAAATTAAGCTCTCAGACACCGGCGAGCTTCGCGTTCTGTGATCTGCCTCTGATGGGATGGGCTTTGCACTTACATGGTAGGATGTACGGGTATCTGTTCTTCTCCCTGTTGGCCGCTGAGTCACCAACTCTTTTGGGGAGGTCTCTGCCGACGGCACTCAGCTCCTCCAGAGGAAAAAAAACATGAAGAACCAGTGATCCTAAAAGCAGGCTCAAATTCAACTTTAAAACTGGTCCTAGTTACCTCAAACTGCTGTTTAAGGCCGCGGTTGTCATCGGCTGCCAACTCGGTGCACTGAAGGGTGAACTCCTGGAGAATTTGAGCTCTTGGGACACTCTGCACCCTGCGAAACATGACATTCTGACATAAAAGTGTGATGGAGACATAAAAGGACAAAGGATAAAAGAACTTTTTTCTTTATCCTAAAGAAGCGTTCACTGAAAAGTCATTGGTGCTCCAAAATCCCGCTGCAGTGAATGCTCTCTTTGTTCAAGCTGGAGTCACATTTATTACATAGACACACACAGAACCAGCCGCTTACATCCCAGTTTGTCCCTCTTGTAAGTCTATCGCTCAACTGTTTCTGTCATTTCATCCTATGATAAGTGACAGAAAAAAAAAAAAAAATATATATATATATATATATATATACACATATATATATATATTTATATATATACTGTATGTGTGTGTATATGTATTATATATATATACATATATACATATATATCTGCGTGTGTATATGTATGTATATATATATATTATATACATATACATTTTTATATATAATATATATATATGAATGTGTTTATGTGTGTATATATATTTATAATATATATAATACATATATCTAAATGTTAATTATGCATTAACATGTTTTTTTACCTTCACAAATGTTCCTAAACTTCATTTAAACTATATGTAAAGTACTTTTTGGCTCCATTATTTGTATTAAAGGTGCTTTACAAAGATAGAGTTATTAGCAATACAAATAAAATACAAATAAAGTTATTATTAATCCTTCAAGAATATTTTTTTCAGGATGATCTAGTCCTCACCTCATGTCTGAGAAAAGACTCGGGTCGTTGACGTATGATGTTTTTATTCTGGTGCTGTGAAGAAAAAAAACATACCACATAGTCAAACACAAATGAGAACATCTGGGTCCACCTCTCATTCCCCCTCACCCCTGGAATAGAGGTGTGTAACCAGGTAAAAAACAACCACAACAACAACCCACTCCAGTGGTGTTGAAGCGAGAAAACAGCTTCAGTAAAACCAGAACCAAAATACATTCCAACCCAAAGGGTGCAGAACTCAGAACTCAGAAGTCAGAACTCAGCGTTCACACACTATACACAGAAAAAAACTGACCCAACAGGACAGAAAAACCTGCTCAAACAGGTTCACACCAACCAAAAACACCCGCAGCAGACGGATATAAAACAGGCAGAACGTCACCTTCACATGTTTGGTGTTAAGGTTACCTTCACAAGCAGGTCTTCATCAACTGGTTTGATCAGAGGAAACGACTGCACAGGTCAGTCATCCTAAAGTTGTCTGGTTTTAATAAAACTCTCTCTCTCTCTCTCTCTCTCTCTCTCTCTCTCTCTCTCTCTCTCTCTCTCTCTCTCTCGGGTGTGTAATGGGAGGAGGCAGTGGGTGGGGTGTGGAACTCTAAACCTCTGAGAGGGACGTCGGGACATGATGGCCTCACCTCTTATTTGTTCTTCGCCGTCAAACGAAAATGCGTTTACCTGCTCAGGTATTCAGGTTGAATACCTGGTTATTCATTAGTGTGAGAAGACGTTGTGAGAGACGGGATTTAACATTTGTTACAAATAAAATAATAAAAAAACAAAAAAAAAACAAAACACAAAAGAGCAAAAAACCGGCTCAGGTTCCCCGTTACGTCACCGCGACTGAAAGCCGTCAGGTGACTCTTTGATCATGAATGCCAACCCACAGAATTTGGAGTCACCTTTACGTGAGCCATAACATTAAAACCATTTTCATATTATTCTCCCAAAACAGTTCTATAGTTTCATTTGTGTTCTGACACAATAATTTGTGTATTTGTGTTTCTATCAGAACCAGCATGAAGCTTTTCAGCACTTTAAGCTACATTAGCTCCTCTGTGGGATCAGACATCACAGCTATCCCTCACAGAGCCCACTTCAGGCACCCAAGACCCTTATATATATATATATATATATACCCTTATGACCCAGTATATATGTATGTATGTATGTGTTAAAGAGTAAGGGGCCAAGGATGGAGCCCTAGGGGACACCACAGGTCAAAGGGTCCACTAACGAGGAAGCATTGACCAAATTCCTATTCGAGATATAGGAGTTGTTTTTTTGGCATATTAAAACGAATACTAAACACAATTATGTAACTTGATACAACCAAAAAAAAAAGAAAGTCTATCAAGGGTCAAATAGTTTTTTCAAAACAGGCTTTTTACAAAAAAGGTTGAGCTAATCTAATCAAAACTGATCAAAATTTCTTCCATGAAATACAAAATTTCCCCATGAAATTATTTTATCAGCCAGATTTCTTTTTCTTTGCGTAAAAATATGCTTCACCAAACAATGTTATACTTTATGGTACATTTAGAGTGTCGAGGATATAAAATTCATAAATGCCCCAAAGTAATAATATAGGGAAAGAAAATATTTTTTTATAGATTTTTTTTTTTTTTCGTGGTGAGGAAATTAAAGTGTTGATAAGAGATGGAATTAGGAAGTGATTTGTACAATGAAGAAGTGATTTTAAAGATATCACTGAGACCGCACCTCCCAGGTCTTGCATGCAAGGAGCAGCAGATGTGAGGAGCTTTCACTTGAAGAGCCTGGTCTTCTTTTGTCTTCAGCTGAGACACGAGACATGTTGATCTGAGGCTGCGCTGTGGCTCCACAGGATGAAGCAATTCTGACAATTCATACCAGCATGAAAAACTGTATGTATGTATGTATGTAGTCAAACATAGCAGACAGAACTGTTTTGGTACCAAAAAGAAACCTTACATAGTATTTGGCAGGTGCTTTTAATATTACGGCTGTTCTGTGTTTTTTATACATATATTTATATAATCAATACAAAATTTATTGTAATGTTCCTTCCCACCTCTCAAAAATATTTAATCAAAATATGTTGAGAAATCTAAACAGACAAACACAAATTTGTTGTGAATTAGTGCTACATAAATAAAACTAATTTGTTTAATGACTACTCTGTGTGCCTGGTGGTAAATATATGTGTATTGTATTCAGATAACCGATGTTATTCTCACTTTCACTCGTCAGTGGTTATAATGTTATGGCTGATCGGTGGAAGTCGTTTACCCCAAGGGAAACTGTCGTAGCGCTTGTCTGCGCATGCGCGTTTCCAGGAGCGAAGCGCTTCATTCTGATAAATTTGTGTAGTGGGATCTGATTGGGCGGCTGTAAAACAGGAAGTAAAACTTTGTTGGAGAAGCAAACAGGGAGAAGTCGGTTGGTTTCTAGATATACATTCAACGGTATTTAAATTTTTTTTAAATGTCTTTGAGGCAATAAGCTGAAGAGAAACGCAAATAATTCACTACCAAGATATAACGGTGAGAATTATCTGAGTCACTTCCGGTAGGTTGGACAGAGGAGACAAATCTACTCCGCGTGTCATTCAAACACATCAAAAGGAAATCTGCGTTTCAATACAGATGGATCATGCTCCACCACAGGACACACAAAACTGTAAGGTAAGACTCCAGAGTGGACACATTATGACTGAAAGAGTTTCATGTTGGGCTACTGACAGAATCACGTGACCTGCGGACATCGAACAGCGATCCACCTCTGCTCCTCAGATTCTGCACAATATGAACATAAGGCAACCTATGACGTCATCAAAAACTGTAGGCCCACTGACCATAAACATACAGAATTCTACCTGTCTTTCCCTATTATTGACGTCATTCATTTTAACATAATTTCGAGGTTAGTACAAAAAACGAAGAGCATGGATGTGCAAGTGTAATAATATTTACTTTTGATTTTCTTTCCCGTCTGATATTACTTTACTAATATTTGAGTATTTTCACATTTTTTATCAACCATAATGCCACCATTGTAAATACAATACAAGTATAATAGAGTAGAGTATATTAAATCGTAAAAACAGAGGCTCATTAGTAAAAAAATATTAAATATGAAATTTTTGGGAGTGCAAAACAGGCCAAATGAACCTAGTGGCACATTTTTAAAAATGATTTCTGAAATCTTGTTTGTCAAAGAAAGAAGTAAATCTTCAGTAAAAGTAATCTTGCAGTCTTCTGAAGCTCTTCTGGCATCTGGCTTGCCTTCATCTTTTTTTTCATCTTTTTCAAATAAATTGTCTTTTTTTTTTTAATCATAGATTTCCCTCTCTATTTGCAATTCTACGACCGATATGGAAATGTTTACCATGCTGACCAAATTATACAACATGAAAATAAAACAATACTAATAAATATAATGTGTTTCTAAGTAATTGCTCAAATGATGTTGTCAGAACCTGCTTAAGGTAATTCAGGATAAATCAGTAAAGGATTAAATAGATTGAAACATTGAGTCATCATGGTTTCTTATGGGTTAAGGTAAGAGGACAAGAGATTAAAAAGTAAATTAGGGGAACGAAGTGATGTGTTTGTGTTTGCTTGAGCTTCAAAGTCATTCTATTTGCAAGAAACCGAATCAGAATGGCACCTTTAATTGGAGTCCATTCTCCCTCACAATGGGCTGCATAATGAAAGGTTGAGTGAGCGTGTGACTATTTTTGGAAGCATTATTTAACTCTTTTGTTATCTTGGATGAAGGTGGTTCGTGAATTCACACAAGCTGGTGGGTTTAACGTTGAACGGATATGAATAACATTTCCTCGGATTCCAAACCTCGGTCAAAATAGCAGATTTGATGTTATTTCTTATATTTGGTTTTAAAATCCTGTGTTGTAACTTTTTCCGTACTAGTTTATCCATCCATAATTTTGAATAATTATTATTATTATTTTAACTTCAGCATCGCTTTTAGTGTCATTCAATCTCATAGACGATACACAGATGAACGAAAAAAACCTTGTTTGTCACGGACCAGAAAACACTGTAACGTCACCTGAGTGTTAATGACGACTATAACTGTTAGTAATAATAATAATGATAATATAACATAATCACCTCCTCATAACTGTGCAACGTGTCAGGTGTTATATTACTGAGTATTCAGAATAGAGCAGTGCTATGGACATAAACTGGTACCATCAGCTGTGAAGGTATTTTTGGATAGTTTTTCGTGTTGTTCAGTACTTTGCGCATTTGGTTCCATCTTTTAATTTCGCGTTTATATTTCTAAATATCGTAGATACTGCACTGTTTGAAATGATCACGTCGAATATATGTGACAGTGGCGCAGTGGTTAGCACTGCTGCCGCACAGCAAGAAGGTACCGGGTTCAAATCCACATCTGCCGGCCTTTCTGTGCGTGGGTTCTCTCCGGGAACTCCGGCTTCCTCCTACAGTCCAAAAACATGTGATACAGGTAAATAAGTGACATTAAAATTGCCCATAGGAAACTGACAACTTGTCCAGGGTGTACCCCACCTTGTTCCTCTGATGTGGTGGTTTAGTGGGCTGAACAGAGACACCGAAGTGGAAGGCATAGGTGACAACTGGCTGCAGAGTATTTGAGAGATACTCAGAGAGTTTGTTGGAGTTGTTGGTTGATTTAGAGGCTGGCAATAACTCAGATATTAATGGTTGGAATCTGCATGATTGTTTTCCTTAACCATATAACAACTTTTTCAAGTACTTCTATGTTTTTCTGCCTCTGTGGCACATAGATTTCCCCTAAGGAGGATCAATAAAGTCCAACCAACCAACCAGAGCATCTTCAGTTATTTTCAGCTCTAAAAACGAAGAAGCTGTATACTACCTGCAGTGTAAGACCATAATAACTCTGATTCCTGTGGTGATTTCTGTCTTCAGGGCGCCGTGATCAGGAACAGGGATGATTCTGTGGACATGAGGCCCACCGACAGCTCTACGTCTCCCACTCAGGTACCGCCCTGGTTCTAACTTGTCTTGTATTACAGCGAACTTTCCGACTGTATGAATCTCTGCTGCCATCTTACAATATCTAAAGACATTTATGTTACGCTTTGGGTTGTCCGTCTGGATTCCGGATGGCAAGAGGCCAATCAGAAGAGTGCGCAGTCCACCCAGACCCAAGACATGGATATCCAGTCATTACAAACCCCACAGACCTAGGTAAGAACGACACCTCCAGAGCAGGCATAGCTTCATGCACCATCATCCTCACAGCATCTTCTATTTCCAAGTGATAAGAGCCACTGACTTCTAGGATGTAGTTACTAGAGGTGGACCGATCGATCGGCTCTGGGAGTTGGATGAAGTCGGCAATCGGTCGAGCAGCTTCATTTGAGGCCGTTTAGGTACCGGTTACACGCATGCGCCATACACGCCACCAAAGCATGAACTCCCACGGCTTGAAACATCTCACGAGTTAAGTAGAAAACCCAAAGCTCGCAATTTATAAAACCAGTAAGGACAAAATACGCTGCGGAGGAACAAACCCCAGGACGTTCGGCACGACTACCTTTATCAAATTGAATCACCCCGGGGAACATAGCAGGTTTAAATAAGCTAATATTAGCAGAGTGGCTAAAGCTAGTGAGTGCTCCGGGTTCCTGAGGTCCCTGAACAGAGCCAACATGTAACATAATGGACTGAACGAGGCTTTTATTTTCACCTAGAAATGTCATACAGTTGGTTTAAGAAACACACCGCGGGGAGAACTGAGGGTACATTCATTTCAACAGGTTAGAATACATACACAATGCCGACCAGCTTTACTTCCACTGTAATCCTTCAAAATAAGAGCACTGAAAATGAAGTACTCGTTATGATTTCAAAACTTGAAAGAAAAAAAAACGGAATCTGCCGGTCAGATTTGGTAGAAGGCGGCGATCGGTGCACCTCCAGTAGTTACACTCTGACAGCAACAAAACAGGCGGTCCTCTGAACTTGATGAATCTGCATGCCTCAGCATCTCTGTTGTAAGATGTACAGATTTAATATAAACCCGAGATCGTCCTGCTGGATATGAATGATGGCGGCGACTCAAGATGTTCTTAAAGCTTCATTCATCTCCAATGGTTCCATTTTTCCAGAGATGACCACTCATTCTACAAACCTCGGTTTCACCACCACACGTCGTCCCACCTCCAACCCCGAGTCCTCTCCCACCGCAAAGATCATTTCCAGGTCTCTCAGAGGGAGCGGGACCAGGAGGCGGAGGGGAGTGAGCAGAGAGAGAGTTCACCTCCCAAACAGAACAGCAGTAAGTTAATGTCTGTATGGAGCTGAGTCACCTCGAGTCAATCCACCCAAGGACACAAACACACACTAGAGACCACTCACACTAATACAGTGGATTTTATCGGCCTCGACTTCGCGCCTTGATTGCGTGTGCTGCCTCCCTGCGGTGTTGTGCGATGGGTTTTAGGGGCTGATGAATTTTTAAACCAAGCCGTCACGGAGTTTAATAATGCAGCGAGTTAATTTGTTCCTAAATAACCAGGTAAAAGTCTGGATTTGTCGAGCTTAGAAAACTTTTGTAAGAATATTATACAGCCGTCAGCCATAACATTAAAAACCACCTGTTGTAATTATTGTTCAGGTCGCCCTTTTGTCTGTTAAGCAGCTCTGCGATGTTCCTCTGTGTTCTGACACCTTTCTAGCAGAGCCAACGTGAAACTTTTTCAGCTTTTTGTGCTGCAGTAGCTCTTCTGGAGAACCAGACAACGGGGGACAGCCGTCTCCCCTCATGTGCATCAACAAGCATGTTGTGGTTCATCAGTTGTTCTTCCTCAGACCACTTTGTTGGGTACTAACCTGTACAGACCAGAATCACAGAAGACCTAAAGTTCTGTAGATGCTCTGACTCAGTCATATTAAAATCACTTGCCCATTTTCTTACTTCCAAAACATCAAATTCAAGGACCAAATATCTCTTGCTGCCTAATATAACCCACCCAATCACTCTGACTTCACCTGTCAGTGGTTATAATGTTATGGTTGATCGGTGTATCTGCTATAGCGGTGCGTTTTAAGGCAACCAACGGAGGCTTCGTAGAAATGGCAAAAATCTTGAATTATTTTGTGATGCGGTTTTTCTTTTGACAGAACCAGCTGATTCCCCCTCCTCCAGCCTTTATGCTAAGCTAAGCTAAGCTAGCTGCTGGCCGTAGCTTCATAGTTGCAGCACAGACCAGCGTGAAATCAATATACTCACGTGTCTATCAGTAAGAAATTGAATAAGTGAACTTCCTTAAATGTCAAGCCATCCTTCATTGTTTTTTTTCTTTTGATGTTTATGGTTAATGAATCTCTAAGTTGCACATATAATACATTTAAATTGTGTACAGGTATGTGCAATAGTGAACATACCGACATTTATTCCTAAAACCAAATATACATTTTGTTTATAGGAATACTGCTCCAAGTACACATTCAGTACAACCCTCAGCAGTATTCCTTCTTTGTTATTCCCTTTAGTCGAATGCTTGTGCTAAAGTGCATTTTGTATTTTGCACGCTGGCTAGAACCGATCCAAGAGGTGCTAAACTACCTTTCATTGTTCTGCAACAAGTTCTTCTATTCTAATCTATTTTATTCTATTGTTATCTAATCTATTCTATTGTTATCTAATCTATGCTATTCTTATCTATTCTATTATATTCTTATCTATTCTATTCTTATCTATTCTATTCTAATCTTATCTATTATATTAGATTCTATTTTAAACTATTCTATTCTTATCTATTCTAATCTAATCTATTCTAATGCTTAAGCACGTTTGTGCACTTCATGAAGCGACCACTAGGCGGCAGTATAATCAAGCAGAGACGCACGTGCACAACTTGGTATCACACACATTTCCGAGGGCATTTGCTCTTCTGTCGGTTGATGGGCAGTCAGTCACACTCTGGTAGCAACAACCCCGCGTTACGTAACTCACGCTTTTCTTTCACTTCACAGGAGATCAAATATTGATGATAGTCCCATCAGTAATCCACACACCACACCTGTGTGATTTACTTACAGGTAGATTTTATTTTTGCCTCAGTATTATTGAAGCGGAAACTGTCTGAAGCGTAAGACGGTTGTTAAAACTGGAGGAATAACTCCCGCTGATCCTTTTCTGATGTGAGATAAATATGATGAACGACTGAGCGGTCGGTACGTTATGTTTTTAGCTCCCCTCTTACCCGGTGTGTGCGCGCGCACACTGCAGCACTGTGGAGGTGTGTTTATATATGTGTGTGCGTGTGTGTGTTTGTGAGTGAGAGTGGAACAGGTTTTTTTGTTTGCCTGAGTGATGGTGCAAGGATGGTGACTCATCGCTGATGTGTGTGTGTGTGTGTGTGTGTGTGTGTGTGTGTGTGTGTGTGTGTGTGTGTGTGTGTGTGTGTGTGTGTGTGTGTGTGTGTGTGTGTGTGTGTGTGTGTGTGAGAGAGAGAGAGAACCGTGTAATGAGCCCTAACAAAACAGTTGTTTATGAAGAAGACTGCAGTAGTACAGCGTTTCAAGGAAACAAGAAAGAAATATAGATTTTCTTTTTAATGTTTCTGATGATGGCGTGATATAAAAGGCAGGATTTAGGTGCCCATGTGGAAAAAGCTGCTCCTGAAAAAAGCCTTTAATGCTCCTGTCTCTGTTGTTGTGATGACCGTGTGTTTTTTTTTTTGTTTTTATCCAGCTGCAGGAGTTCTCCTACCGAGGTCCACCTCCAGCAGAGACAAGGACAAACAGTTGATAGTGAGTGATGCACGAGCAGAAAGTCTCGCTCTGGTGTTTGATTTCTTCATCGAGTAAATATCGGCGCTTCAGCTCCTCAAAAAATGATCCTTCCAAAATATCGGTTTGATGCACGGCGAGGGAATCTTGATTTTTGTCATCGTCTCATGGTTTCTTATTTAAGGCTCTTGACAATTTTATTCCAACTCACCACTAACCAGTGGTCAAAACTGTCGATAGGAGGAGTTAGACGGGGCCTAAAGGGGGAGTCCGTCACTTATATGAGATGAAAATCCTTGAAATGTTCCCAGTTCAGTAAGAAAAAAATAACACAAGCTGTTAAGTTTGAACAAAATCCTCAAAATGGCAGAAATGCCTGACATTGTCAAATTAAACGGCGTGCTGGCGGGAGAAATCACGTCTGTGGGATTTCTTTTAAACTTATTTATTTATTCCTTTTATTGCCTCGGCGTGCAGAATGAGGTTCTGGCGGCCTTGCAGTGCCCAACGGATTTTTAGTCTGCCAAGGAGGAGTCTGTCGTTTGTCCTCCAGTTGTGTGAACTGCATTTTATATTTGTCATAATTATCTGTTAATAGCCGATGAGGCAGACGGACCGGAAAGGGGGGGCCGGGGCGGCCGGGGGGGCTGGGAGAAAGAAAGGGACAAAAATACAAGGACGACAGACACGACATAGTGGAACAAACATCTAAAGGAAAAGCAAAATAACTTTATACACATAAATATATCAACATATATATATAGATGCAAACAGACACACACACACACACACACACACACACACACATCCATATCAACTTTACATTCCTCACTATACCACTGTGTGTGTTTATGTGTGTGTGTGTGTTTATGCTTGTGTGTGTGTGTGTGTGTGTGTGTGTGTGTGTGAGAAAAAGATTGTCACTGGATGTGGATTCATCTGGGGGGGTCCACTGTAGGCAGAGAGGGGTCCAGACCACCAGCGCCCCTGGCCCCCCAGAGCGTGAAGGCCGTCTGTGGGTTTAATGAGACAGACGTTTCGCTGGACTGACTTTTACGGGTCTGTGATCTGCTGGAAGAACTCTTTTTATTCTGTCGGCTTTGAAGTCTCTCTTTGAGGATTATTTGATGAAGAGTGGTGGCGACTTCATTGATTGATAGAAAAAATGGTTCGGTCTGAGGAGAGTTCTTAACCACCAACAAATGATTTATAAACCACCGGTAAAACCTGTTTTTACAACATGTCGTCCAGGCTGACAACCAGATACGGACTTCTGGCAAAGGAGGACAAAAATGCTGAGTCATTTCAAAAACTCATTATTGACCTCTACCATTAACATCATAAAACATTAATATACTTACATTTTACTACTACTTTTATTTTACATGTCTTTATCACAACGTCTGGAATTATTACCTCACTTTTTACCTACTGAAATGTGAATTACCTTCATCATCATCGGGTCATTAGCAGCTTAGTCATTATCGCCGTTTGGAGAGTCACTCTCTCTCCCTCTCTCTCTCTGTCTGTCTGTCTCTCACCCTTTCTCTCGCTCTCTCTCTGTCTGTCTGTCGCTTTCCTTTTCTCTCCCTCTGTCTGTCTGTGTGTCTGTCTGTGTGTCTGTCTGTCTCTCACCCTTTCTCTCTCCGTCTGTCTGTCTCTCCCTTTCTCTCTCTCCCTCTGTCTGCCTCTCTCTCTTTCTCTCTCTCCCTCTCTCTCTCTGTCTGTCTGTCTCTCTTTCTCTCTCTCTGTCTGTCTGTTTGTCTCTCTCCCTTTCTCTCTCTTTCTGTTTCTCTCTGTCTCTCACTGCCTCTCTGTCCCCCCCCCCCCTGTCTTTTCCTGTCTGCCTGTCTTGCTTTCTTTGTGGCTCTCTCTCTATCCTTGTCATTCACTCTCTTTCTCTGTCTGTATCTCTCTCTCTCTATGTGTCTCTCTCTGTCTGTCTGTCTCTCTATCCGTCTCTCTGCCTCTCTCTCGCTCTCTCTTTCTCTCTCTGTCTTTGTCTCTCTGCCTCTCTCTCTCTCTCTGCCTCTCTCTCGCTCTCTACCTCTCTCTCTCTCGTGTATTCTTTTACAGGTTTGTCAAAGCCTCAGGAATCAAAGCAGGGAGAAAGATCACAGACTGACGAAAAGCAATGGAGAAGACGGAAGCGGCGACAGGGAGCTTCATTCATCTGGCAGCCAGGCGAATGCACGAGACAGAGCCATCGAGAGGAAGAGGAGAGAGATCGACGAGGTGCATGCTGGTCATTAAGCTCACAGATTAGTTATTAGCAGACAGTCGGGAGTAAAAGAATCATAGGATGGCATCAGAGTCACACAGGAGGAATCTGGATAAGCAGTAGACGACATGAAAGGACTGAAAAGATTTGATTTATGTCGTTGAAATATTTATTATTCAAATGTGGAGACGGAGTCATTATTATCTCCACTTTAACGAGATCTTATTCCTTCTTCACGCCACGACAGACGCTGTTATCTTCATCCCCCCGACATAAAAACGACAAGGGATTTAAGGAGCGGTCCATCCTTCTGTGTTTGCTTTTTTTTTATCTGCATAGTATTCATCATCTAACAGCCATAACATTAAAACCACCTTACTAACATTGAGTATGTCCCACTTTTACCGCCAAGCCGGTTCTGTGATGCACAGTTGGTTCTGACACCTTTCCAGCCGAAGCAGCGCTAACTTCTCCTGCAGTTTGTGAAGGGATCCTTCACTCCCCATGTTCACCACTGGTTCACCACTGGTTCACCACTTGTCCTTCTGCAGACCAGAAACACCCAACAAGATGCTCTAACAGAGTTGTGTTTCCTTCTTCTTCCTTTTTTGGCTGTTCACTTTAGGGGTGACACCAAACAACTGCATGTCCTCTCTCCCCGTATCCAGAAACCCCCTCTTTGGTCTTCTCCAGCCTGCAGCTCCATCTCCAGCATCCTTCTACCAACAGATCCACCATGCCTCCTCTTCACGTGTCCAAACCATCTCAATCTGTCCTCTCTGACTTTGTCTCCCAGACGTCTAACCTGGCTTGTCTGTTGTCCTTTTTTCTAATCCTGTCCATCCTTGTTACTCCCAAATAACATCTCAACATCTTCAACTCTGCCTCTTTGACCCAGTCATCTATCCTCACAATTAAACCCTTCCCATAGTGCCTCAGTTTCTTAGGATTGCCCGTTTTTCTCCGGCTCCAAACACATCAGCTTCAGGAAAATGTGTGTTTGCTGCCTAATACGTCCCTCGCACTGACAGGTGCCAGTTTTCTGTAATGAGAAAACGAGATGGTCGGTATCAGTGGTTATAATGTTATGGCTGATTGGTGTATTCATAAACTCTTAAGTAGGAATGAGGGATAAGTCCTATACTGAGACTTTTTTGGGACTCGTTTAGTTATTTTTCTAATGCAGCTCCTGACCGTCACAAGACCAACGATGACTTTAACCTCGTTTTCATCGTGACGCGACAGACGTGATGAAGCTGCGCTCGTCGGCCCCGTGTGTTAGAAAGAAAGAGGAGCGAGAGCAGGAGAGAGTTTGTGTAGGTTTCCACCCACCTGAAGAAAGAAAGAGCCACTTGCCTTTCATATTTCCACGGAGACGTTCGCAGGCAGCTGATGCAAAAATGTCCACGATCTTCTTCTCCATCATTTTCTCGGCGTAATCGGCGTGAAAACCTGAATGTGTGTGTGTTTTTTTTACAGGTGTACTATCAGGAATCTGAGATTATCGGTCGTGTGGTGAAGATGCTCGTAGCAAAAGATCCGTCGCTGGAGCTCGCCATCCAGTCCTCGCTGCGGGAGAACCTCAGGGACATCGGCGAGCGTTGTGTCGAGGCCTTGAAGAAATTCATTGAGGACTATGACTCTAAAAAGTTGTCTCACCAATCAGACTCTCAGACCTCGTCTCTGACTCCCTGACCCGGACGCCAGTGGTACAAATACATGAGGATTTGATTTGTATGGAGAACCCCCCTATAAATAAAGTTGTTCCAACTCAAGGAAATTAAGTTGGAACAATTCAAAGTAACTAAGTTGAATCAACTCAGATAAATTAAGTTGGACTAGTTAAAAAATAACTACGGACTACGAACAAATCAAATTAACAAAGTCGAATCTACTCTAATAAATGAAGTTTACTGAAGTCGAGTACATTAAGTTAGACCAACATATTTTATTAATGTTGAGAGAAACTGATGAAATCGTGGAATTTCTTTCGAAGATTTTTTTTAAGTGAGTTGAACGAGTTATTTTTTGCAGCGTAGCCAAAACAAAACTAAATCCACGTGTAACTCTGTACCCTCGGTTCAGAAATCCATGAGCACAGATCACAAAGCATCAACCACATAAAACATGATATCAGATGGCGCTCGCACTCGCGGGTCCACATTCACAAACGTGCCTTTGCACGTACATGCACAGAACTGTATATGGGTTTTATCTAATAGGGATATATATATATATATATATAAATATAAATATAGTATGTATGTATATATATATATATATATATATATATATTCACCTGATGTTTTTTTTAACTTGACCTAAAACAGGGACTTTAAATCAGGGCACCTTGGCCTCATTTTTGACCGTCTGTATCACATCCTGACATTCTGAGTAACTGCAGGAATTTATTTTTGTAAATTAACTCAAAAAAAGAAGAAAAATGTGTTTTAAGACAAAGATATGAATTTCACATTTAACTCTGTTTTTATAGTAGTGGTTCAGTTGGTCATTGTTTGACAGCAGGAACAGAGAGATAGATGCTTTGACCCAGTTCCTGTGCTTTTAACTACCGTGTTGTGTAAAAGTCTTGGAACCCTCCCGGCTTCTTCAGGTTTGTGTGTATCTTAACACTAAATTGGATTCAATCTTCAAGGCAATCTTAAAAAATACATTTTATATGATGATATGATTTCCCGCCTGTGCGTTTGTGTATTTGTTTGTTTGTTTGTGAATAGGTTTACAGAAAAACTGCAGGACAGATTTGCATCAAATTTGACCCAGACTGATTTAATTTTGGGTGGTGTAACGTGTTTCCCAGCATTTAAAATAAAATTACCGGCCATTCTGACAAGTGATGTCATAATGAGGCCAATAGTGCCTTTTTGTTTTGACTCCTTTGATGTTCCTTTGGGGTGGAGCTGGGGGTACAGTGGGCTGAACAGAGACACTGAAGTGGAAGGCGCAGGAGACGACCGGCTACAGAGTATATGAGAGATACTCAGAGAGTTTGTTGGAGTTGTTGCTAGATAAAAGGGATCTAACCCTAACCCTGCCAGCTCCAAAACTCCATTAACAACCTGCATTAATAACTGGCTTCAGCTGGACTAAAAAACACACCCAGACCTGATCACTACCCGCCCTGTTCCACAAACATCCCTTAAATAGGCCGCTTCCAGAGGCAGGAATGTGGCTCACGGGTCTCACTGCTGGAACAATGCATGAGATCAAACACAATTTTGAAGAGATGAGGATGAAGCTGTTTTATGTTAAAAATGTACGTTTTGAATGACAATGAGACAAAGATAAGCATTAAGATTTTTTTTAGGGGGGGGTTCAATCCTATTTCCTATTACAGTATTTAGTTTTGTAGTTTGTAGATATTTTAGTATGCCATTCTGCAACAAGAAAAATGTAACGTATTTATGAATAGAACAGTCGTCACAATGATCTCCAGCAGATTCCAGTTAAAATGGAACAATGTCACAAAGAGAGAGGAATCTTTTGACGAAGATCGTGACTCAGACGGCGTCTTACTCAGTCTGCTCACCCACTACATGAAGTTTATACGGGTGTCTGTGCTTCTAAAAGCTTTGTATCGGAATAATGATTTCATAGAATTTTTTAATTTCTTATTTTATTGAGTTTTTTCGTCAAATTTTAATCTATGTTTTTATATCCTAATTTTATCCTGAATTTTCTGTTCCATTCTCTGTATTTTATATATATATGCATAATTATTTTATTTTTTTTAGCATGGCTTTATTTGTATCATGTTTCATTATAAAGCACTTTGTAAAAGTGTTTTGAAAAGTGCTATATGAACAAATCAAATAAATAAATAAAAAATTCAAAATATAAATTCGCCAAATGTATAAAAATGGTTATTTTTTTACATTTTGGTGGCAAATGTCAGGGGATGAAAATCAAGCAGCATTTAATTTTTTCTTATTTTATTTTACATTTCTTCTACTTTTAATCTGTGTTGTTATATCTTAATGTTTTATTCTCTGTATTATATATATATATATATATAATTTTTTTATAGCATGTTGGCAAATGTCAGGTGATGAAAATCAAACAAGACGGTTTGTGCAAGCAAATTCCAATCTAAGGCAAATATATCAGCAGTTAATATCCTTTATATTTGTTTTTTTTACCTGCCAAGAAGTTTGCGTGGCGCATTTAACGCAAAAACAGTTTCGGTGTCAAAGGTCAGTGGCGCCTTGATGCAGAAATGTGGGAAACCAGTCCATCATGGTTTTACGACGACACCCGGAGGTGCACAACTCTGTTCACCCTCCAGGATGTGACATCATAAGGAGAGGATTTGGACTTTCTTGTAAGCGCTGAAAATCCTTTTTTTTTAGATAAAACACAATTTTAGGATTCTGGCATTGTTTGTGCGATCATGACTTAATGGCGCCGGTCATGAAACTGAGCCATGTTACCTGAGGTGTGAGTCACCGGACCGTCATCAGGTGTGAACTTGGAGCGCAGCCGTGGTGTCAGAACCACCCAGAGAACTCAGTACACCTTCTGACTGTTCGTTAAAGTATGCTTTATTTTCAGTATGAGACAACAACAATAAATAAACATGCAAGTCTCCCTATCTCTACATCCTTTTATACAAATAATGATTCTTTAGTTACAAAATATATAAATATTTAAGACCATATGTACATAACATTTACATTACTACGGTACATCTATTACTTTATTAAGCTCATTACTTTTATTATTTATTATATGCTTATTACCCATTTATATTATCATTGTTAGGACTATTATTATATTATTACTATTATTATTATAGTTAGTAGTAGTAGTAGTAGTAGTAGTGGTCATAGTAGTAGTAGTTGTATGTTATAATTATCATTCATCTAGAAGTTACTCTCAAAAACAAAGCATGTAGCAGAAGATAAAACGGGACCATACTCGACGTTACGGGGCTTGAATGGTCAAAGGGCAGAGGTCGGCGGCGCCCTGTCCTTAGTGAAGCGTGGGGGAACTAGTTATGTGGAGCACAAGGTTCAACAGACTATCTGTACAAGGTGAGAACAGCAGCGCTAGCGAGCTCACGCCATTTCTCGCCGGCGTTTGGATTCCACTCAGGGAAACGGCGACGCGGCGCGGAACTTTCACTACCCCCGGTACGATTCCAAGGTTTGTCCGCGTAGAGACGGCGTCGGTGTGATTGGGTCGCTGCGGTTTGACGAGTTGATTCTTCAAAACCGTAAAGGAAATATTCAATCTCTCTCTCTGTAGCAGCGTGGGTATACACACACACAAACACACACACACACACACACGCGGCCGAGCGCACGGGTCACGTTGTTTCCTCGACCAGCGGTGTATTTAGAAGCGGGTTCCATCGGTGCGTCCTGGTTCCGTCAGAGATGGTCTCTCGCTGGAAACATGTCGGTTGTGTAAGCCTGAGCTTCCTCTCAGGATCAGATCACTGAGAGTAGGCGAAGAGTTGTGTGAGCTCACAAGTACGAAATAGACTCTCTCTCCATCCCTGACTCACACACACACACACACACACACACACACATACATACACACACACACATACATACACACACACGAACACACATACACACATACATACACATACATACACACACACGCACACGCACAGACACACGCACACACACACGCACACACATACATACAGACACACGCACACACACACACAGACACATACATACACACGCACACACACACACACACACACACACACACACACACACACACACACACACACACACACACACACACACACACACACACACACACACACACACACACA
>VRLP01004523.1:0-47793 GCA_009660295.1 Lophius piscatorius
TATGTGACACTGCACGGCTACAGTTGACCTAAATGGCAAGACTTGCCATTCATAAACACTGGGCTATTGGTCAGCTCGCATTCCTCTCCATATGAAAGGAAGTGGGCTTTGTCCTTATCCAAAAGGCGTACCTGATGGAACATACCTTTGTAATCACCCCAGATGGCCAATGGTATGCTGACGTTGAGACCTAATTATGAACCAGCAGAAGACATTTGTTCAAGTTTTGTCCCATATATTCAAAGGACCAGTCAAATACAACTCTGTGTTTGTTGTTGTGTTCAACAATGCGATTAGGGAGACATGTTTCCTGTGGTTTGCCCACTTCCTCATTGGGAATCCTTTGAATGTATCCAGATTCTACAAGCTTATCCAGTTCTTCTTGGTATACTCCTAAGGTCCTGGGTCATGGCGAGCTGGCTGTGAGTGATTTAGTTAAAACTTCAAAGGGTACTTACGGTATGGAAGTTTGGTTTTCTCTATGAGAGACCGGACATCATGGGGCCCTTGAAAGACTTGCCTCAGTTTGGTGAGCTGACGTAGATGGCTGAGGTGAAATTTGAGACTGTTCAGGAGTGGGGACATCTGTCCAAGATTATTATTGTTAATTATGTTGGACTGTGTATAACAAAGTGAGATTTTTGGTGATGACAGCTCGCTCTCCTCCCATCACCAGCACACATTAGCTGTTAATTAGGTCAGGTCCACACTAGAGCCTTTCGGTCCATTTTCAATGAACCCTGGTTCGTTTCCTTGGATAGTCCAGTACATTGTGGTGGTGTGAAAGCTCGTTTAAATTCTGGTGCGGACCAAACAAGCAAACCATGGTCCGGTTCAAAATGGACGTTTCGTTTCAACATCACGTGAACCCAGGTGCGGTTCGTTTGTGGTGTGACAGCAAAGCAGACCGGGTTATAAACCACAGGTTGGAAGTTGAGCCCAGCATGTGATTCAATACGTTACAATCTATGTCAGTACCTCGCTTGGTGTCTGTGTAATCATGACAACATGTATTAGTCTCTCTCTCTCATCAGAACTCACTTTCTTCTCTAGTACCGGCTCATTCGCTTCATGTAAAGAATGAACTTCTAGACAGCTCGCGGCCTCGCCTGCTGCTCTTACTGGGCACCTTCTTATGAAGCACAGGTTTCACATGAACACCAAAGCAAACGCTGCATTGATGTCTACGTGACTCCCTCAGGTGGATGAGCCACCTGTTCTGAACAATAGATGAGCGTTTCTTCTTCTTGTTATTTGGTGTTTATTGGTCCACTGACTGGGTCAGATGAGTTCCCGAAAGCTGAGTGGAGGGAAGGAGCTTTTCAACATCAACATTGATGTCTGTGCAGTTTCCTCCATTTGAAAACCTCCTGTGTAAAATTTGTTAGTTTGAAACTAAAGAAGAGTCTTGTTTTGGTGTATTTAGAAATATACATTTATTTTAATATTAATATTGATTAAACTGTGGATTTTGGTGTACATAATCATGCGGTGGTGATGGATAGATTATTTCCCTGAATTGTTGTATTTTAGTTCATTGTAGAAAAAATGTGTCAGTAGTTGTACATAACTTAATGTTTTATAAAGAACATAGCATTTTAAAGAACTGAGGATCCCTTTTTTTTCGTTTGACATTTTATCTTGTTTTTGATTCAAGAGGTGGGTCAGAGAATTATCTTTTGTTTCAAATTTCCTTTGTTACGTTTGGAGTAGGACATTGTAGTTCATTATTTGTTTATTCTTCAGGAGCCGTGCTCATCTAAAGCACATCTACAGCTATATAAATAAAAAAATTGAAATAAAAATACTGCTACATGATTTTCCTGTACTGTAATGGATCGTTCTTGGGAGTGGAGAGCGAGACCTATATAAATATTACATCCCGGTTTTTCCTCAACAGGGACCAAATAGTGACAGTCATTAGATCATCACTTTGATTATCATCATTCATTTTTACAAAATATTTCATAAAAGAGAGAAGAGAGAGAGGTTCATGAGGTTTGGTGTGATTCAGACTCAGGATTCAGTTCTATGGTCGTAGGAGAGAGATTTACAGTGTTAGCTAAGAGGTAGATGACCACAGTGTAGTCATACAAACATTCTGCTTCCTGGTGTCTTCCAAAAGCCACAGAGCAGAGCATATATTAAAAATGCATCAGATGGATTTGCAGGCAATTGAGTGAGGGCCTCCATACGGCTCTCATTACTGCAGCCATTTACGGAGCTCTGCAAAAATTATGTAAAGGGCAGCCGACGTTCATGCTGGTATTTGTGTCTGAAAAAAAAATTAGGAGTGAGTGTGTGTGAGCGTCTTGTGTGAATGCATGTGTCTTATCTATTTGTGGTGTGAGGTAGTATGTATTTGTGTATTTGACTTTTCATTTTTAACTTTTTTCTAGTTACAAATCTAAACAATGAAAGAAGGGAGGATTTATGATCTAAGGGAGGTATGATCAACAGAAACCAGGTCTATATGGGCAGCATGGGGGCACAGTGAGTAGCATACTAGCCCCACAGCTACAGGATTCCAGATTCATATCCACTTGTCTCATTGGGGTCCTTCTGTGTGGAGTTCGTCCTGAGTATAAGTGAGTTCCCTCATGGTGCTCCAGCCTCCTCCCACACGCCAAGAACATTCAATAAAGGTGAGACTAAAATGCGGTAGGTGTGAATGTGAGCGAGGATGGTTATTTTTCTCTATGTGTAGGCCTTTTGATGGACTGGTGGCTTGTCTAGTGTGAACCTTATCCCCACAAGGTTCAAACCCCTCCGCAAGCAGGAACATGAGAAGCGGTAAAAGGAAATTGTGGATCCTCTCATTATTTGAAGAGCACTTTATTTGATAGTAAGATGATCCAAATGCACAAACTTTAGCAACACTTTACTTTAACTGCACAGTTTGGCTCTTGGCATCATCTGAACTGTAACTCCAACCCCTAAGTTAAACCCTCAGGTAGGGGTCAAATGCAAACAAATCATTTCTCTACATTGTACCAATGGTATAATTGTATGTGAAAAAATAAAAGCTGCTTCTCAGAATTATGTGTTCTGTGTCATCTTAGTAACTTCCGATAACAGCATAACAAATAAAATAATTTAATGAATACCATTATTTATTCATGAACATTGATTGAGCCCAGCTCCTGTTAAACAGTGGCCAGTAAGTTGTTTTTTTTTTTCAAAATTAATTGGAATGCAATAGGCACCTCCTTTTTGTTCGATGTTCTGCTGAGTCAATGAGCTTTGGCGCCCTGCACTAGTCAGCTGACATGAGGAAGAGGAAGAGGCTCTGAGTGAAGAGCACACCAATTTAGCACAGTCAGACCTATTTCCAGACTTTTTCGGGCTTTTTCTGGGGCTTGATAAATTTCCCTGTGCCGGAATGCATCCTAAAGCCAATAGTGATGAAGTGACATGCAGTTGAGATATAACCACTATAAATAAACATTTGAACTTTAACCTTTTCCAGCATGATATGGAAAGTCTCAGGGTGTTTCTGGTTGGTGGAGTAATTTGTTCCACCCACCTCAGATTAGAAGGGTAATTAAATGAGTAATTTATTGGGACCATATGGTTAGCAGGGTTCTGTCCTTGTTATGCCATAATCGGGTCTGAACATTATTAATTCTCAAACCCTGAAGGGATATTTCTCCTGATGTTTCAACTGTAACTGTAAAGGTTAAGATCTGGAACACTTTCATTTGTTTTTTTTTATCCCAGGAACGGACGGTGGCTGATGGATTTACTGATCATTTCTTTGGCCCGTAATTTGTGAGCCGTGAATGGTCAGAGCCAGCTTAGCTTGACTGATATTTAGCTCAATGTTTCCTTCTCAAATTGTTTTGAAATGGAAGCATAGTAGCATATAACAATTTATATTTGACAATGGTGTATTTATAGAGACAGTGTTCCACAACAGAGATTTATTTAATTTCAAGAAAGTAGGAAAAAGCTATGTCTCTGGAGAAATTGTGTATTTTTTAACTCTACAAATTAAAAATGAAGTATTCCATTAGAAAAGCAATGTCATTTTAAGGAAGGAAATCTAGTTTCAATATTCCAGCTAATAATGAACTAGATTTAACTAAAAACAAAGGAGCTTAACATTTCGGTTAGTTCAGCCATAAAGCCTAAAGCTGCCCCATTTACTTTTTGTTTGTTTGTTTATTGGATTAAAATGTTGTGGATAGCCTGTAACAATAACAGTAAATGAATCTTCAATTACTTTCCTTTGGTTGAAAAAAAACTAATAAATTCAGATTATGGCATTTCTGTATAGTTTCAAGGCCCTTTACAGTCTTAAATTGTCTAGACCTTAATGCCATTTCTAGAACTGTAGTCAAGCAAAATTGTTGTTTTTTTAATAACAAGAGAATTTGATCATATTTGTCTTTTGAATAGATATTGCTGTTTTTGTTGTGGCAGTGACTTTCTAAAAAAAAAGAGCTATTGTCAAGGTGTGAGCGTATGTGTGTGTGTGTTCATGTGTGTGTGCAAGTTCATCTATAGACCTTAATATGTAAAAAAAAAAAAAAAAGAAAAGCAAAATACAGTGCCCTACAGAATGGTTGCACCCTTTCAAAAAATTTATAAAATTAGATGCAAAAAAAATATTTATTGTCAACTCCTATGATCTTTAGTTCCAATCATTCACAATAAATCAACCTGTTATTTGACTAACAAAAAAAAAACAACCTTAACATGAAACTAATGTTTTTCTCTAAATCATGAAACTGATCCAGGACCCCATGAAAATCCTGGTCCACCACAAACTTCACAGTTAGTACGAAGTTCTTTTCTGCATGGCTTTCTTCTTTTGCCACACCATTTTAGATGTTTGCTGACAAAAAGCTCTACTTTGGTCTCATCTGTCCTATGACCTTGTTCCACTGAAAGTCCCTGTGGTGTTCAGCAAACTTTCTGCACTTTACTTTATGTGTGGATGACAGCACAGGCTTTTTTTTCTTGCAACCCACCAAAATAGCTTGTGTTGGTGTATGTGTCGTCTGATGGCTTTTAGGGAGACTTTCTAACCCCAAGAATCAACTGACCTGCAATAATCTATCTGTAATCCCTGGAGTCTTTTACCAGTAAAACCATTCTCCTCATGTTTTTATGAGACAGTTAGTATGCATCTGCAATTTCCCCATTGTGGGACTAATAAAGGTTTATCTTATCTTATCTTATCTTATCTTATCTTATCTTATGCATGTTCTCTTCGAGGCTGATTTTTAACTTCTAATTATTTGATCTGACTATTGAAATTAGCTTTTTTATGTTATGAGATTTTTGTTTAATGTTAGAATGTATTTTCATTATTATTACACGAAAGTGAAAAAAATGTTGTCTTGTTGTAAATAATTAGAATTAAAGATAATGCTTATATGCAATAAAGACATTTTTATTATTTCATTTAACGAGTGCCAATATTACTGTATAAAAATAGTCTCTTATAGTCTCAAATAATCTCCTTGTGCATTTGCAAACCATAAACTTCTGTATTTACGGCCAGATTAAGTGAAAATAGTCATATTCTTGTCATCAAATCCGTCCAGCTAATGAAAACCAATCAAGCATGACCAATGCTGTTGCAAAACATGATCTATACAGATACATCTCCACAAATAGATTCATCTGCACCATGTTTGACCTTAACCGGATCAACGGTTGAGAAATTATGCCAATTAAAGGCATCCCAATTTTGGAGTTAAAGCTCCCCCTAGTGTCAGAAATACATAACCGTCTTTTCCCAAAATTAATCCAGTTCTTGCTCGCACTAAGGTGTATGTGGGTATATAATAAGAAAATGATCCATCCATTCATTTTTGAGTTATCACGTACACACGAAGGATCTGTGGCGGTAGCAGGCGCGGCGCTGGAGACAATGATTCCATAATATCCCCGACTTTTCGTGGATCTAATTAAATAAAATCTTAGTTCATCCGATCTGTTTTGGAGCCTGATAGATGGGAAGTAAATCTTGAATGTATTTATGTGTGCTCTATCAAGGTACCCTTTCCTTCTACCTTGAATGAAGCGAATTGATACGAAAGTTATTGCATTCGGAACAGTTGCACAGCTTTGCCCTTGTTGTCTCATTATCAGGCCTTTACCTCAATGCAGAGCAAACGTCTCTTTTCCATTAATGTACACTCATTACATTAATGGTCAAGTCTGGAAACATTTTGTTCTTTCAATTGTCTTTCCTGTCTGGAACAGATGTTAATGGGATTTCTAACCAGGTAATTGTGCTATGTAAAGATGCTGCACACCCCCACCTCTAATCGAGGCACAAAATGAATAAAGCAAGAACAGTCTTTTTTTTTCTTCTTTTTTTTTTATCATAGCATTTGGATCCCTTTGACATTTTAATTTACAGAATTCACTAAGTGTATAAAAGAAAAAGACTGCCATGGCAACAGCAGCAGTGTGGGTGTTGTATCAGTACATCGTGTAGAAGGGAGGGCTGGCACAGCAAATGTCTTGTTTTACCAGTCCAATTATGGTCCAACTCTCACCTGTGGTCGTGAGCTCTGGGTGGTGACCAGAAGAGTGAGATAGCAGATGGAAGCAGCTGAGGAGCATGTACAACCTGATGGAGCTCAAAGTGAAGCTGTTGCACTCCAAAACTCAAAATCCTATCAAGAGTTTGTCTATTTTCTATTCTAAATATCTTATTGCACATGATTTAAAACGCGATCATAAAATATTTTCATATTACTCTCAAATCTGATTTCAAAGTCTTAAATGCTGTAAATCTATAGCACTGCAAAATGGGTATGAACTTTATAAATCTCCAAAGAGGTAATTTATGAGGTGGTTGAGGAGATATGATTAAAAAACATGGAAAAAAAACAAGAAAAAATGAACATAATACAATAAAAACAAAACACAGAAAAGTCATGTGATGTCATCTTGCAAAAAATAAAGGTGGAAAAAAATCTTATTTTAAGAAATCTAATCTAGCAAAATTTAACTTTTCAATTTTACTTATTTTTGAAGGGATTTTTTTCCAGTGTTCTCCTTCATGTATTGTAACGTATTGAGGTTACGGTTCTTTTTTGTCTCCCATGGGAGAGTTTTGTCTTGGAATGAGGGAAATTCTTCCATATAAAGTTATCGTAAGACAACTCAGTAAAACACGGTAAGTGTATTAGAACAAAGATGTGTGATGGGTGTATGACTGACATAGATCACAGTCATACACCCATACTGAGAAAGAGTCAGTGAGATGTGAAGCTATCTTTTAGCCTGCCTGCTCCTCTTTCTGTCCTGGAGGAGAAGTCTTTGAATAAATTTTGATGTCCAAGGGATATTGAGTGTTTATAATGTTTACGCTCACGAGAGGGAGCCTGGCATATATTCAGGGTTCAACAACATGTGAAAGATCAGAGATAATCCTTTTGGCGGGGCCGAGAGTGGACTGCTCCAAAAAATCAAGGGGCATGAGGGGTGCAGGAGTTCCCAAGATCTTCCCTCGTGTTTGAAGTTTACTTTTCGGAGATTTCGATTGGACCATTTGATGAGGGAGGTTCCAACCATGACAGACACTGAAAATGTTTTGGCCAGAACAACAGCCTTCACAACATACAATTTGCATATGGTTCGCAGGGAATCCTTGCTGGTGATCTTCCCCGAGAATGAGAAATGATATCAGACCTCACAGACAAATAGCGGACAGACGGTCCTGGTCCTCATTACATACTCAACGGAACGCATTGTAATGCACTCAGAGAGTGCAAACATCCGCCAAGGAATAGATAGAACCAAATTAGACGTTATTGTGATGGGAATCAATTGGATCTGATTGATTATTTTCAACTTTATTGGTTGTGTATTTCTGACACAACGGGGAGTTTTATCTCCGTCTTATATGTGGACGTAAAGAATGGCTGATTGTTACACTCCACAGATTGACTGATGACTAGTCCCAAAAACAACGTCAATAGTTTCAGGTATGATCACTTAGAGGACATGAGTATCTAACATTATTTTATGAAGCATGCCTCATTGGATTTGTTCTGGAGAACCGCTGTCAGTGAACAGAGTTCCTCGCTGTGTCTAAAAAAGCATGATAATTAAGAATTTAACGTCTTAAAGAAAGCCATATAATAACAACATCTCAGATGAGCTTTTGGGCCCAAACTTACTTATAATGGGCTAAAACAATGTGGAAAAGTGTCCTTTGTCCACATTTCTGATTCCATCCAAATTTCTAAGGATTTGCAAATCATGGTATTGTGTTTTAATTAAAGTCTTCTCGTGTCCCAACTTTTTTTTTGGAGTTGTATCGATCACATTTCCGCCTACGCTCAACATTTTGTCATAAGATGAGGCATAAGTTTAGACCACTTCTGTCCTTATCCACCTACATCAGTGATTCTAGTTTCTTCCCAGCTGGAGAGGTAACTAGATCCTGTGACGATTTGGGTCACAGGTTAATTTTGGGTGTAACTAACTGCCTCTGATTATAGAGCTGAGCCCAGCGTCTATTTCGGCCGGTGGTTGGATGAGAAAACAAATGAATAAGAATCAGGAGCTGCTCTCCATTGTATCCCTTCAGAGCATGAGGATTTTTACTTTGCAGCCAAGTAATCTAAAGTTGGACCGGATCCCTGGAACATGCCAGAAAATTGGGAATCCTCAGAACTGATGTTAAGCTATTTTAATGGGGCCAATCGTTTCCAAAGGCACCCCAGCTTCAAGTTATCAATACTGACAGCTGAGAAATGCTAAGTTCAGTCTGCTGTCAGCAGCATGCAATGTCATGTCTGCTTAATTTCAAACAATGTGAAGACAACCAGCTCTTTAATCTCAGCATTTGGACTTATACAGTCAAGAGGACTATTAGAATCTTACAGTAAATATTAATGAAATCTTCTACACCGTGGCACACGCCACACTATAACATTGTAAACGGTGGAAATATTCTTTACGGTCTGCTATTTAAGGAACTTTTCTTTCAGTTAAACAAAACCCCTCACGAATTAGATAACAAGGAATATCTCATTCTCTTGGTGTTTGTCTTTATTCAGATTTTATAATGGGATACAAATCTATTCATCAAACACACTGCATTCCTCTGTAAAATGAAAAAAGCACACAAACACTTCTATAAGAATGAGACTTGCTGCTGGGTTAAGAGGCATTGCTGTCAGCTCCTAGACTCCCACCAGACCGAAGAAGGATTTTTGTCACACACAGGCATTGCATTTTGCATTCAGACCTTAACTGACCCTTCAGACTAGCAGTGAGTCATGCTCTGAATATCAGGACCCACGCGTGTCCCCCCATTGCATACAGAGTTTTCTCCAATTTAACTTCTCTGGGTTTAGATGTGTGCTTTTTCCAAATACTATGTTGATCCAATAAAACGCGAGAGTGGAAAGTGGATGACAGAATGGTGCTGAATACTCAACAGGAGGAGAGCACCGATTGCATTTTAGTCCTACAACTAGATACATTACCACGCACATCATGCTGTATAGTTGGGATGCCACGTAATAACAGAATTTGACAATGAATGAATCAACTTATTATTTTCACAATTAATCAATTTAGAATTATGTTGACATATTTTCAAAAACATTTTACGTCAAGAAATACCAAAAACCAAAGCAATAGCTTCAATTTTCTTATTATGTACGCGAAAGGTTGGGGATATTATGGAATCCTTATCGCGTCCGCCACACATCCTTAGTTTTAGCGCGGTAACTGTAAAACTATATCATTGATCATTTTCAAATTATATACCCACATAGACCTTTGTATGAGGAAGCACTGGGGTGTTTATGGGAAAGTTTAGTTGTCTATTTCTGACACAAGGGGGAGCTTTAAGTGCAAAATTGTCAAGCCATAATTTCTCAACCATTGGTCCAATTTAGTCCAAACCTGGTGCATATGATACGATTTGAGGAGATCTATCTTGTATCTTCGGATAAACTTCATAACCATTGGTTCTATTGAGTCCAAATTTGGTGTATATGCATCGACTTGAGGAGACCTTTCTTATACATATCGTATTTTACGTTAGTAGTTTATATTTTACTCACTAGTGGAGGGAATTTAAATTCTAAAAACTGTTTGTTTTGTAAAAATCTCCAACTAATGAGCTAAATATGAACTATTAAAGTAAAATACAATGTATACAAGAATGACCTCCTTGATCCGATTCATATGCACCAAATTTTTAGTAAATCGCACCAACGCTTGAAAAATTACGGCCTGACAATTTTAGAGATAGAGCCCCACCTAGTGGCGTTAATGTTGTAACAATCTTTCACAAAATCAAATCAAACAGTTTTTGAGTTTTGAGAGACTAAAAAACGGTATAGACAAAATAGAACCCTCGTCCATACCGAGACAAGATTGGTGCATGATTCATATACACCAAATTTGGACTAAATTGAACAGACGGTTGGGAAATTATGTCGTGACAATTTTGGAGATATAGCTCAACCTAGCGTCGGAAATAAACAACCGCTCTTTCCCAAAATCAATCTAGTTCTTCCTGCGAGTAAGGTCTTCAGTTATTGTGTTAACATGAAGGACATGCAGCGGTGATGACAATTCCAGAATATCCCAGAATTTTCGGGACTATAATTAACTGTTGGCGGTGTATTGATGTAAACAGCTAGCGTAGCGACGTCAGTATGGCATCGTGGCAGAGAAGCAGCCAGTGAGCTTACCTTCCTCCTACCTAGACAATGTCCAAATAATGGAGGATCTTCAAAAACAATTAAAATAATAATCATAATAAGGTTTGCTTACATCAAAAATGCTATCTTACAGCCATCTTTAAATGGCTGTAGCCTTGGCCTACAAGAGTTGTGATCAGTTGGTGTCCAACCTTCACAGACTGTTTCGATCCTTATCCAGAACATTCACCAGTTGTAGGTTCGGCAGTGGTGGCCAGGTCCTTGCCACTCTCCTGCAAGCTTCCAGCTGGTGTCGTCCCTCTTATGCAAGAGCCAACAGGCGGTTCTCTCCGTCGCTTCCCCAAACCTTCAGGAAGCCTTCCTCTTGTGGCCTCAAAGTCAACTCTTGTCAGCAGGTTCCATACAGATTGGGCTGGGAATCCACGGCAGCCGACCTCAACTCTTAACAGCCATGGTGTCCACCCTTTCTTCCCTGCAGTCCTGGACCAGTTCTTGATATTTTATTTTCTTCCTTTCGGCTGACAGCCTCCTCCCATGGAACCGTGAGTTCCACTAAGATGATCTTTCTTCTTTCAGCAGACCAGATAACGATATCTGGAATGAGGATTTGGACAGCTCTGCCTAGTGAGTAAAATATGAACTATTAGAGTGAAATATTATATATCAAGGCGATTATACGCACCACATTTGGACTAAATCAGACCAACAGTTGAGAAATTACTGCCTAAAACCCTTTGGAGAAAAATCTCCACCAAGTGTCAGAAATATTCAACGGATCTTTCCTAAAATCAGTGAAGTTCTGTTTCGTACTAAGGGCTATGTGGAGGTATGAAATTATATATGATTATAAGTGATCTATGAAATAGTTTCATAGCAGCGCATGATTCCATCATTTCCCCCGACATTGACGGGTTATAATTAGTGTGTGGTTTGGATGTGAGACAGAGTGGAAATGTCTCACTGTCTACTGTGGTGATGGGAGGTGATAAGTAAAATTACCAGTCGCTGATGCTTAATAGCAGTTTTACATCTCTGTGCATCTTTGTTGATGTGATTAAACTCGGCTTCATAGGAAGGCCTTTGATCACAAGAGTCAGAACTATTAATAAAATAACCTCTCAATAAACCTGAATTCCCCATGTTTATGTAGTCAGAGGAAACAAAAGACACACAGTATTAATAAGCAACAATTAAAATGCATGAACTAGTTTTACTTTGGAGAGAGAGACAGAGAGAGAGAGTGATTAAATGAGTGATTAAATGTTTGTTGACTACTATTTCCTCATTCTTATACTTTATCTTTTATTTTCATGAGCCACAGCGAGATGAAAGTGTCATGCGAGCCATATAAACTCAAACAAAATAAGAATGTATTTTATTTTGCATGTTCAGCTCATAAAATCAGAGAGAGGGAGAGACACTCAGAGATAGAGAGAGAGATAAAAGAGAGCAGGAAGGTGTTAGATCTTTAATCTGGTTTCATTATCTTCTTATACACTGGCTCCATGAAGCTGGTTGATTTATGCTAACAGACAGCAGCTGGGGAGACAACATGTAAAAATATGCATTCGGCCTTCGACAGAGGTAACAACGTTGGAAGGAGCTGATCTGGTGGAAAAAAAGTCTAATTTGTAGAAGGGGCAAGAGTTCAGTTTATAAGTTGCTACCGGAGCACAACATTACAAGCAAAGTTCTCCAAATCACTTGGCAGAAGTTGTTTCACAGACTGAGGTAGAAATGTACAGATGTAAGAATGCAACCGATGCTGAGAGGAGATCAGGGGAGAGTTGGCAGTATTTGGATGGAGTGGCGCTCTATGACAGCGGGGTGTTGCGTAGCAGCCTGAGCCTGGAGGGGGCAGAGTTCTGTCTGTAACTAGCCCACCCAGTGTGATGATGTGGGCCGTCTGAGGAATCTCCTTCTTCAGGTTTCCAGATATGGATTTTCCTCAGTTGAAACTGGTTAAAGCTGCATTATTCAGACAGGATCCTTGTTCCAGTCGGGTCAACAGTAACACCTACACTCAAAAAACTGCTGTGTTAAAACCATTGAGATCAAATACGAATTATAAATAAAAAACTATTAAATTAAAAAATCTATACAATAATCTTATAATCTTGCACACATCACACAGTCTTTCTGGAGACCAGACACAATCCTGTTGTCTTGTTGTCTGGAGCGATAGAGCATCGAGACAAATTCTAAAAGAGATGAAGAATTTAACACTTCAATCCATGAACGGTCACATAGCCCGGGCTCCGTGACTCAGGGGATCCACAGTGAGACACATGATCCACGAATAGAGAAGTTGTGGAACAAAAGTGAACCATCCCAGCTGACCCTCTAGGATAAACTACAGCGTGGTGACTGCCCATTCAGGAGGTCAGAAAAGACCCAGAAGAAGCTTTGAGGAACTGCATTCCTCCCTCACCTGAAAAAAGGTCAGACGCTCCAATATGTTGTATTCCTGCATTGCTGCTTCAGCGCCGGGATGAATTTCTGTACTTAATAGAAACATAAATTCGTCAGTCTGTGGGTTGAAGCTAAGATGCAACTGGCTCATGGAGTAGAACAAGTCCATCTCTAGTTGATTCAAGAGGATAACATTTTGAAGTGGCCAAGTCAAAATCTGGAACAGAAAACCCATGAGATGCTGGCATGATCCATAATCAACAGAACATGCTCACACATCACCCACCTTGGCCACAGTAAAGCAGTCCTGCAAAGAAGAGTGAGCCAAATTTCCACCAGAGCAATGCCAGAGACTGATGTCCATTTACGAGAAGGATTTGGTTGCAGTTGCTGCTGATAATCACCTTCGGATTAATGCAACCAAAACAAAGGTGCTGTAGAATGAGAACCTCACTCATCCCACCGGTGAACATCCAGGGTTTGAAAAGGGGAAACTGCCTGGTAGTTCACCTCAACGATAAACTGGACTGGAATGGAGATTAGACTACTTTCCCCATATTTACATATCTATCTTCATTGAATTGTATGTCTATTTATACAGGTGTACACTGTATAAATGCATGTATATATATGTATAAACACATATATATGTTTATATGTCTTTAATATTTCCCTAATGTGATTTTTGCACATTTTCTATTTCATCATATTTTCTTAAATACTGCTGTTACACTGTAAATGTTAGAGTTTCCGTAACACTTGAAGTTCCCCGTGGGGGTTGATTCAGATTTTCTAATCTATTCTGAAGGTTGCAGAACTGTCCATTGAGTAAAGTGAGTCAATACTTTTTCACACAGGTGATATAGGCACCGGATAAACTATGTTGTGTTTGTAGGAAATGCGGTCATTTAAACCTTGTGTTTTGTCTTAACTCAAGTTTCTAACGTTTAATATGAAGGTTTGTATGGAGATCTGACGGTCTTTACGAAGAGCACAACAGAAATAGAAGAAATCCGGAGTGGGTCCTGCAGGCATTTTCGCACCTGGAGCTCGAACATCTGTCAGAAACAAGCCCGTTTTACACAGTTGCAACTTGTTTGTTTGAAAGGTGGCGAGCAACCCCGGAAGACCTTAAGTCACCTCTGTAGTACAGTCGTGCACCGTTAAACCTCCGTTACATTCTCTCTTTTTTCGTGCCTCTATGTTTAACAACAAGCAGGCTCTTTTCCTGTAAGCCTTAGCAACAACCTGACAGATGTGTTAACGCCGCCCCACTTACTGAAATCAAACACGATGTACATTCTGCTCGCAGGCGCTGACTGGGGGAATGTAGCTCTTTTGACAAACAAAGCCATAGCCAAATATGTGGTAACAGGTCTAATGTAATGTATAACCTATAGTATGAGCATCAAGTATATAAATAATAAAAATACGTATGTATTCGTACATGTTGGTGAATTTTATCCCATTGTATCTCATATTTCTGACCACTTTGTTGTAATATTCTAGTACTGCCTGCAGCAGTGAAGCCCTTTCAGGCAATATGCAATCATGGCTCTCCTGTCCACCCTCGCACAGATGAAAAAGATGCTGAAAAAGTCAAATGCTTGTCCTTTCCTTGAGTGGATGCTGTATTCATATCAGACATGTACTGTCCAACATATGTGTGAACTCGAAAACAAATCTAATTTCCTGCCTCTCACCTCAACACTGGGGCCAACGGAGCTTCGGGGTGAGCCACATGAATAAAATCCTCTGCTGCAGCCGTCGAGCAAATTGAATCCCTCTAGACTAAAAATCTGTATTGTTTTTCTTTTTGTGAAGGAAAGTTGAATTATTTTCTCTCCTGCTTCCTAGTCTCTGCATATTTGCTTTTAATATCACTACTTGCACTATGAATGCGATAGCATTGATGGGGGGGGGGGGTTAAATATGTGTCCTGATATTTATAATAATTGTACAATGTGTTGCTTTTATGTGATTTTTATAATTCTTTGCGTAAATTATGACGTCTGCTTCTGCCTCCTTGGCCAACTCACCCTTACAAAAGAGATGCCTGATCTCAATGCAATATTTCCTGGTTAAAAAAATGGTTAAATAAAAAATAAATCTAACTTGGATTCACTATTATCTGATTTTTGTGATCTAATGCTATGGTTGTTGAACATTTATTACATTTACTTTCACATTCTGTATACTGTGCATCAATTGGCCCAACTTTGCTAAAAGGAAGCAGCCTGATTTAATAACAAACCAAAAAACTATTTTGCAAGAAGAACCAACTTGTTTATCTCAGAATTTGTGGCTATATGAGTTTCCCTTCTTTACAAAGCAGAACCAGTGTATTTAATCAATAAACACCACTTGTTTTTATTGCAACATACCTTATTGTTTTATTTACCAAAGTGGAGCCTTATTGTAATAATTGTCGCAGTGATTGTAATTGCTTGAGGTGCAAACATTATTTTCCAACAGTAGACAGCACTCATAATCCTATAAACGAAGCAGAAATGTTCAGTCAATATTTCCCACTGTATTTTAATGTGAGGAAAGAACTTGAACTTTTTTGCAACATTGTGATTTAACCTCTTAAGGAATATAAGGTGTACCCCTCTTTTTCAACCATTTCTACAAGAAGAAAAATTACCAATAATAGACAAAATAAACACGGCGGGCATAAATCAGTCCGCTCTACTGAGCAGATGTAGGACAGAATGCAAACCTCTGTGCACGGATTTTACAAATGTACTTCTTCTGATAGGTTCTGCACACTGTGTTTGTTTTACAGTCCTTCTTTGGAGGGCAGAATTGGCATGTTTTCCTCATGCCTGCTCCAACTGCAGCCTCAGGAGACCAAGGACGAGATCCAGCCCACTGAAGACCGTTCACAGGGGCTGCAGCGTCTCTCCCTGCGGTTCCAGGAGCACCCTCCTCTTGTCCCACTTATTAGGAATCCAGGTATGGCTCCAAATAACAAAGGCATCAATGATGTTGTAGAAGATGACCAAGGGCCAGCAGGTAGTCCTCCTGTAGCTGTAGGTGCTCGTCACGGGGTCAAGGTTGTTCTTCCCTCCTCTGTTGCAGTTATAATCCAGGATTGGCTTCCTGTCTACATGACCACTGATCTCTGCCGTCCTATTCAGCGTTCCTATGACCACCACACTCTTGTTTTTCTCAGGCATGTAGGAGACAACAGTGGTGTTGGGGCTAAAGCAAGAGCCTCTCTGATTCCATCATATGTTCCTCTTCAGGAGCTGCTGGCTTAGTTCGTGACTTGTATAGAAATGATCACATGTGACATTGTGCCCCCTGGGCGACATGATAGACCAGGACCCAGAGTGGAGCTCTGAATTTGCTTCGGTCAAAAGATATGTTTTATACGGGTAATGTATCTTTGTTTTATTATATTTCTTAAGCATGTGCATATGGTGATGATCCATGGTTTTGTGCGTTTTTTGTTTTTTTTACAACATGCTTTGATGGTGAAAGCAGAGGCAAACATCAAGGGGAATGAAGTCTCAAAATCAGAACCAGAAAACGATCACATACCAGATAAAATTTGTAAATTTGACCTAGTATCTCGGTACGAAACATACAGTCACAATAATACAAGCATTATATAAACACTAAAAATGAATACAGATGTGTTCCATGAATATGGATTGAAAGTGCAGCAGTGCAAACATTGCAAGAAGAAAGGTAAATTATCCTTATCAGTTTTATTATTAGGGAAGATTTTATTATTATTATATCTTTTACATTGTCATTATTTTATTAGTAATTATGATTATTAGTAATTATTAATAGGATACCTAAGGATTTTCTTTATAATGTCTATTTAACTGAATGAAAAGCCTAAATATTCATCATTATTATCTTGACAGTGTGTCTATAAAGCTAAAAAAAAAAGTTAATTCATGATACACCTTATTCACATGAACTGTCAAAATAGGAAACTTGTATATTTTGAAATACATATCACAAAAGAGCAACTATCATGATATAGTGCAAATACACAAACTCTGCAACACCTAACATTTACAAGCCAAGGTTGTACCTGCATAAAAAATATGTGTCATCTGGTTTGCATACTTGTGTAACTGTAACTCCAAGGACATGTTCACACACAACATTTCCATGTATGTTTTTTGGACGACTGTTTGAAAGGACATATGTGAAAGTTCATTTCGTAACCTGACATTCATGCAACAATAATATTAAATTAAATAAATGTTCAGTATGTTAGCCAAACCAAGTTCAACTTTTTCTACTCACTCTCTTCTCCTGCATTTGCTTTTGTATTAGTGGAAACGGCTGACCCTCTCACTGAGGAATCACATCAACACGCATTTCATTTACATCAAGTTTAAGTGTTTTATTTTGGTAACTGGAAAATGTTGCTTCTCAAGTAGCTTGTTGAAAGCAGCCTTCATTTGCTTCCTGTAGAATGACAATAGGAAGAGCAGAAATGAACAAAAACAAAATAATGACTGAATTACTCAGTGAGAATATTGCACTTGGGCTCCATAAACAGTTTTCAATTCATTTTCATCCGATAAGCAGTTTGATGCAAATGACACCAATATTCAAATGTATAAAAATGCAAAAACATTTCAAGATCTGAGCAGCTGTTTGCTCAAATCCCACATCACAGAAATGTATATACTATCTCGATTGATTGATTATTTTTTTTATCTGTTTATATTTTATGTTTTTATACTTGTTGATTTGATTGATATTTCATATTGATTTCATATCGATCATATGTACAACAAATTGTGCTTGTTTGCATGAAATGGGTTCTATAAATACATTTTCTTCTACATCTTTTATAAGATATAACTACTCAAAGTGTATGTCGCCATATTACAAATCAGTCTAAGGGCAGCCATGAGAAAAAAAACAAAAAAACAAATATAACAAAGATGAAGTTGTAATTTTTCAGCATATTACAGGGTAATAACAGTAAATGCTGTCTGTTATATGCGTGAGCCTATTAGGATATGTGGTAATATTGTGCGATGTAATAATATTGTCTGACAGGCAGGGTGTAAACGAACATTTCGTTTATTTGCATTGGCTCCCTAAAACGCCCACATTGCCGGCCACATATTAATTTGATATTGCTGCAGCAGTGCGCCCGGCTCTCACCTCATGTTCAACTGCCGCCCCCTCAGACCAACTCACACCACAGAGCAGAGCACTGGGTGTCTTGCAAATTCTGTAATAGGCAGCACAGTTTTTTTGTGACAAATACTCCTTCCCCATTTCCTGACTCAACTTAGCAATATCTGTTGGCTCGTAGGGCAGACGCATGCAAGGGGAGGGAGGATGACACAGCTAATGAGGTGCATAGTGCCAGCACAGAGGAGGAACCACTGCGGAAAAATAGCATAATGGAAAGCTAGTGTTGTTACTTTATTTTCCCTAAATATTAAACTGCTTTCCTGACGTCATGCTTCATTACCTTCTCTGTAAATGAAAGTAAAGCACCAACAAATGAGCAGAGGGATTGTTTTTTTTCTTCTTTTTTTGAGTATTTGTGTGTGTGTGCTTGTGTGTGTGTGCGCGTGTGTGTGTGTATGTGTGTGTGTGTGTGTGTGTAAATCACTGTTTTCCTGAGGAGCAGATGTGCTCCTTAAATAAAAAATAAATACATTCGCAAGCACACAAAGAAATTTAGGATCACGCTGAGAATTGCAATAAAGCAGTTATTACAAACATGTTTATTATTGTGCGTGTATGTTTATAGCTATACACTTATAAATGATCTCTTTTCTGATCAATCAACAATCTACTGGTGTAAATATATATACCAAGGGAAATATATATATATATGTATTTTATATATAAAATAAATAATAAATACACGATTATATAATAATTAAACAATATTATAATAATTAAAGCCAAATGTAGATGCGTGTTTGTTTATATTTATCAATTTATCAATAATTTCATTAAAAAATTATTTAATTTAGTGCGGTATCGTCGTGCAGCGGGTAGCACTGCTGACTCACCGCAAGAATTTTAGGCGTTCAAATCCACCTTTGCCGGGCCATTCTGAGCAGAGATGCATGTTCTCCCCATGTTTACGTAGGTTCCATCCAGGTTCTACTAAAGGGTAGTCGGTCTTTATGTTTTGGACCTGGTGCGCCCTGCTTTAAGCCTTGGGACCAACAAGAACAAGATGGGATTGGGAACAAGATGAGCGGTTACAGAAAATGTTTAATAAAATGTCAAATATTTTATCATCATATCTTCTGCAGGGCAGCCAGATGTTGTATTGGTCAATTTAGAGGCCAGTGTTTATTCTAGATGTGGCCTGCACCTTGGTGATTTTAGTTTATGCACTTTATTGCACCGTCACTACTTGCATCCTGGTTTTATTCGCTGCTATGTGAATAGAATATGATTAGATTATAAAATGCAGAATGGGTTTCTCAAATCCGTCATGACACGGCATAAGATGTGCATTCATTCCAGTAAAACTGTAAATCACAGATGTCAGATTGATTATCCAACCTGAGTTTGCCATCTATGGTGCAGAGTGATAATCCAATGGCAGAACTATGAATGTGGAAAAATGTGATTACATTTCTAATAAAACATCTTTCAGAGCATTTTTGGCGTGGATTGATTTACTTCCTGGTTTGTTGTCAGAGTTTGAGCTTTGTTTACTCACATTAGATTGCCAATAACATAATGATCTTCAATAATGCATCGGCTGATAAGAGTTGTTTTTGTGGCAAGATAGAAAAAGTATTTATAGGGAATGTGTGGAAAATACCAATATGAAAAGAAAAAACAATATAAAAGTTTTATCTCGATATATTGGCCATATTTCAACTTTTCTTTATTTCATTCTTTATTAATTCACTATTTAAATCAGTGTTCATCTTAGGAGAAAGGGTTGCATTGAGTTATGTCTCTTTGGCGTTGTCTCGTTCTGCAGGGGTGCCATACCCTTAATTCCCTTCCTGTCATCCTGCTTGGACAAGCAGGGAGAAAAATTTGGTTGCTGCTCCAAGATTTTCTGGGCATTTTGGCATGTAGAACGTTGAATAAGTCCAACACCGTGTGATGTGTCTCTCTCTGTGAGCAGTTACTGCCAACATCAACTGAAATTGTTCTTCAACCAGCACCTTGTCTACACTGGCAGCATTTGAAAAGCAGCCCATCAGCATGATGTCAGCAGCCGCTGCAGTCCTCTCTTAGTCTCTGCAGAGAGTAAATTCAGTCATAGACTTGTGATGCATGCTGAAACTTATTGACAGATGTAGACATAAATAAACCGAGAAAAACAAATCAATATCCAAACAGTGGCTCAAAAGATCCGGTTAATTAAGTTCTCAGGAAATGCACACAAGCAAAGAATAATGTTCCGTTATGTGGTTTATTTTGGGCTGTGATTCCAGTGCGTATAAAACTATAACATTAGTAAGTAGATACAACACAGAGTCACAGGAGTGACGGGGCTTTTCCTCTTTTGTGCACAAATTATTTTGTTGTGGGAACAAGATCATTGTAATTGTTTTAGCATTAGATCATTCGTATTTTAGCATTGTCCTTAATAAACGCAGCAAAATGATTCCTGCTGATGACGATTCCATTTGAACATGCAAGAACTTTTTTTTCTACCCAAATAGACCTTAGTGCAAGGAAAAACTGGATTGTTTTTGTGAAAGTTCAGTTATATATTTTCTAACACTAGCGGAAGCTCTATTTCAAAATGTTTTCGGCCATAAATTTTCAACCGTCGGTCCGATTTGGTCCGAATTTGGTGCATTTGGATCGACGGGAGGAATTTTTGCCTTGTATATAATGTGTTTTAGTTTAACAAGCTCAAATTGAACTCAGTAGGGGGAGCCTTTTTACGAAAAACACTCTTTCTGGACAGCTCTATATTTCTGAAACTAGATGGAGCTTTATCGCCTCAGGTTTTTGAGCCATAAATTCTCAATCATTGGTCCGAATTTGTCTAAATTTAGGGCATGTAAAGGAGCTCTAACCAGTATATAACATATATATCATATTTACTCTAGATGGTCATATTTTACTCACCAGGAGGGCTTCTTTACGAAAAACACTGTTTTTCCAAACATACCTCAAAAACTATATCATGAATCTTTTTTCAAACTTTACACCCTCATAGACCTTAGTGTGAGGAAGAACTGCAATGATTATGGAAAATGTCAGTTTTATATTTCTGAAAGTTAGGTGGAGCTTTGCCTCCAAAACTTTCATGGGCCATAATTTCTCGACCATTGATCCGATTTAGTCCAAATACAGTGCTTATGAATCAACTCGAGTAGATCTTTCTTGTTTATATTGTATTGCAGTCTTATAGTTCATATTTCACTCAGGTTTTTTACTATAAAATATGGACATAACTTTACATTTTACTTGAGGAGTTCAATCAGGGGGATTGCATGTACAATGAAAGGAATTGGGGAGTTTTTGGGGATACAGCCTGGCTGTCGGAACCGACAGCAAAAGTCTATGTTCATGGCCTATACGTGCTTATGTTTCCCGTTGCATACAATTGTTCCTCCTTGCTGCATCGAACACAAACAGCTACAATTGTATAATATTTTGAAGTGAAAGTAAAACTTTGCGAGCCCGGTTCTTTCCATTATAAGTTGTATAATGGCTTTGTTCATCAAGAGACACAGATGGAATGACAGTAAATCATTTTGTGCTCATTGGAAAATAACTTTTTTTGTACGCACAAGATGAAAAAAAAATATTCTAAAGGGACTTGAGCTCCCTAGACCTTATGCTGCTACATATTAAATAGGTAGAAATGTCAAACCCTGAATGAAATTGCAAAACAGAGAGATGAGATTTCTGCATGAGCCGATGAACTACATCTCACCTTTCAGAAGAGTTGAATTATGGACTATCTACAGAGAGTTTAAACAAAATAAACCAATCTGACTACAAAGAAGACGATGTCTGTGTATGGATGAAAAGATACAGCTTATAAGTCCAGCCACAAAGGCATATAACTGTCACTTTTCAGTTGCCATGTAGCTATGAAGTTTCTCATTCTCTTGTAACTGAATTTTTCAGGCCCAAATGAGATACCAGAACAGGATGTGTAAGCAAATCGCTCTAAAGTTCAATGGTATGGTCCGTCCATGAGCAAAAACCAGGAGGAGCCATCTTTTTGTTTTATTTAAATCTGCCCCCCAAAATAAAACATGTGTGTGTACAAAAAAAAAACTATGTGTGAAGTTGACCGTCTTTTTTTATAATATAAATATAAATATGATATAATATAAGAGGAAAAGTGATCAAACTAATCAACGCAGAAAAAAAGAGACATTGAAATACTTGAATCTCATGAAAAAAGTTGAAGAACAGGGTTGGTTTTAGTAGCAGCAGTCGATCCCAGTCTTCATATTTTCAGTAGGACATTTACGTAAATTATGTTCATGCGCTTTCATTTGCAGAATGATTGATGACCAACCAACAGAAGAGTTAAAAAAAAATGTAAATTCAAACATAGAGTAGCAGCAAATTCTCAAGTATAGGAAAGGGAGTTTTTTTTAAATAATAGCTTTATTGGTAAAATGTAGAAAAGAGGTCGTTTAAAGGCTAATGGTTTCAATTCAACCTCCTGCTACTCAATCGTGGTCCATGTGGGACTTTGAGACTCCTCATCCATGGTTGTTTTTTTTCCCACTTGACTTGCAGGCTGTGGAGTTGATTCACAGATCTGTCCAGTGGGACACTGGGGGGCACAGGGGCCGTTGGTTAGGGCAGAGGGGCCTCCCTGCTTGCCCTCTGTCTCTCATTCTTCCCTCTACTTAGATCAATAACAGCTCCTTATCCAAAGGTGCTCTCCGGAGAGACAGACCTGGAGCCTTCTCCGACCATTCCTTGTCAGTTGCTTATTCTGGCAGAGGCGCGAAATCAAGCTTGACCGATGCACACTGCCCTAAGCCCTCTGAGGAAATGCAATATACAGAATGCAAGGATACGAAAAGCCTTCTGTTCTAAAGGTGACGTTAACCACTTTATGTTTACATATCATTCTCACCCTCAGATATATGAAAAATACTGTCATTACACTGTAATGAAATTACATCATTAGTAACATATGAATGTATGTTAGTGATATTATGAAATAATCATTATGTGTAGTAATATCTTACATTAAACAATATGGTAATTACAAACTGAGCTGGGAGTAATTATAATGAGATATTATGTTGAATACTGGGAATTCTATACAATGTATTATTGTTTATGCTGTAACACTACTACACTACACTAACAATGCTTTTGACCTCTCCCAAAATCAATCCAGTTCATCCTCGCACTTAAGCCTATGGGGGTATACAATTTGAAAATGATCCATGGAATAGTTTTTGAGTTTTGTCCAGTAAATAGTATTTTTCGTTAAAAATCTCCCCCCCCAGTGAAGAAAGTAGGAACTACTAGAGTGAAATATGATATAAACAAAATAGATCTCTGCGAGGCAATCCATATGCAACAAAACTGGAGAGTTAGGAAGTTATGTCCGAAACACAGTGTTTTGAGTGAGTAAATTATAAACAAGGTAGATCTCATCAGGTTATTTCATATGCACACAATTTGGGCGAAAAACGGATGGAAGGTTATGAAGTTATATGTTTGAAAAACGTCGTCTTTCATAGAAAGCTCCCCTTTTGAGTATAATATGAACTATTAGAGTAAAACATGAAACAAACAAGGTAGATCTCATCTAGTCAATTCATATGGACCAAATTTGGACTAAATCAGACGGTTGTGAAATTGTTGCCAGACAGTTTTGAAGATGAAGCTCCCTCTAGTTTCCGAATTATACAACTGACTTTCCCCAAAACCCATCTCCTTCTTCCTCGCACTAAGGTCTATGTGGGCATAAAATTTAAAAAAGGTTTCATCAAATAATTTTTGACTTATTTTTGACTGACTCTAACACAACGGATCTACAGCGGACGCTCAAATAGGTTTTCATTTCATGTTTAAACCTCTCATCGCTGCTGGCAGGGCGCTTCGTTGCTTCGGGGAAAGTTGCCTATTTTCTCTTGTGTACCTGTATAAATTAGTTTATTTAAAAACCCATCATAAGAAGATTTAGGAGCTTATGAAGGATTAAATAACGACAGAGGAACTGAAATTTAGTCTCTTCCAAAACCGTTTAGACCTTTTTACAAAAGTAAAAGAACCTTAAAATCTATTCCAGAAAATACTAGGAGCCAATGGAGTGTAATAGGTTCTGTTCTTCAGTAGCACAGTTCTGAATGAGCTGATATCTGTCTATTTTGGGAGACCGGTGACAAGAGTATCACACTAATCTCATCTGTTTGAAATAATTGCATGAATAAGTTTTCCAGCATCTTTATAGAATAGGAACTGCCTTACCTTGGCAGTATTTCTTGGGGGCTAAAAAAGCTGTTATGGTTACCTTCTTCGTGTGTGAAGCAAAACTAAGATCAGAATCTGAAAATGATGCTACTTCTGTGTTTTATCTTAGGCGCCAGATGCCCAAGTTTGCAGAGTTGCAGAGTTTGGACACTTGATCTCTCTTATTTTTAGGACTCACTAAAAGTTTTCAGACTTTCCTTCGTTCAGATTTAATAGGTTATTGTGCATTATATACATTATATATATATAATATTACATATATGAGATAGATTAGGCAGTGTACACTCTTTCATTGAGTGTAGTTTGCAGGGATTATGGCCATTCGTGATTTGTAATCCTGGTATCTCATAAAGGTAAGAGGGCCGCTCATTGAGTTTACCATTATCTCTCGTTTAGTGTCCCATTTCACTTATTTGTTCATGGGCCAGGGGTGACCTTTTCAAAATAGCAGGAATCTTGACATATAGTAGAAATGAGTGAAGGCAAGCATCGAGGCCCACCGTTCACGAGTGGTGCATCCTACAGGAGTGTCATGTATCCAGAGGAGCCCCAGAGCAGCTGCCATTACCCTCAGTCACAGTTTGTATTTATTGATTGTTGTGATTTTTGAGTGCTGTTTTCTCACTATGCCTATGGTTGATGAGGCTGGTGTTTGGATAAAAGACTGATGGCCTGTCTTTTAAAGTGACAGCGGTGGAATCATGCAGAGCATCTTCGTCTCCCTGGCTCCGAACCTGACCGTGTTTGTGCTTCGTGCAGATTGGTAATTAGGGCTGATGACCATTGTGCTAAAGTCCATCTTTTGTATGCATTGTGAGTTGTCTAGTCAAGTTCACTGTAGGGACAGGTAGCCATTTATGTTGATTCTCGTTATGTTGATCCTTTCATTTTTGTTAGGGAGTTTGGTGAGTTTCCTTTCCTTACGTCTCTTTATTTTGGTAAAACTGGGTAAGTTAATTGAGACATTTGAAGCTGTTTGTGTGATGTGTTGGGATATGTTCACTCTGATGACATAGTAATTAATATATTAATCCCCTAAACCTTGGTTGAGCTTATTTTGAGTCATTATTTCTTTTGAGTCATTTTTGGGGGGGGGGAGCGGTGCCAAGTAGCTGAACCTATTTATATTATGACCAAATGGCAACATATTTATAATAAAGAGTAAGGGGCCAAGGATGGAGCCAAGGGAGGCACTACAAGTCAACGAGGTCACTTAGGAAGAGTCATCAACCATGGATTCTTTTTACTAATAATGGTCAAAGAGTTTCTTATAAATGTTCTTCACCAAAGGGTTGAGGTAATCTAATTTAAATTGACTGTCTTCCATGAAATACAAATTTCTGTCATGAAATGATTCAATAATAATAATAAAGTCATATTATTTTACTAATGTTTGAAACATGGTTGACTAAACGATTTTGTCATTTTGTGCTAAATTAACACTGTCCAAGGTACTAAATGAGTGAAGGGCCCAACGAAATAACCGACACAAAAAATGTAATTTGTCCGAAGATTTCTGTTAACTGGTGAAGACAGTAAAGAATTCAGTTTGGACTGCAATTTTAGACGCATCATCAACATTAGTCAGTTGAAGTGGGGAGCCACAGTTATGCTATGCTCAGGTTTCCCCTAAACCGGGCATAACACAACCACAACTTGATCAACCATGTCTAAAAAACCATCATCAGGATTGGCTCCCAAAAAAGGTCTGTGTATGCTAAAACAAAAAAAATTGTTGTTTTAGGCATGACGGGAGATGACCTTACATCAGACCTTACCATCCACTGTCATGGAGAATGATATCCCAGTTCTGGTATTGACATTGATGACACATACCTATACCTGGTAGTGTTGGTTGAGTGACGGAGTGCAACAGCATAAACATAAGACACGGAATCAGTAGCAGCTGTGTCTGTATAGTAAACCTCAATGCCACAGTTTGACATCTGGGGGTTATCTCAGTCCATAAAAAGAAATCCCTGTGGTCAAGACAACTCTGAAGAGACTTTAGAAACTTTCTGGTCACTGAGTATTTAACCCCACATGACAAGTGATAAAGTGAGATCTATCTAGCGCTCTCTCTCTCTCTATGTATAAATGTATAGCTACAGTCAGCGTTTAATATTGTCCAACTTAACTTTTATGATTTGAAACTTTTTTTAAATGCTGATAAATCTAATGCCTTGCTTTTTTTTCGTTTCACTGGCTGGAAGTCACTGGACCTTCCAGCCATCAGTACTCTTCAGGGCTCTGAGCTTGAATCAGTATCTCAGGCCAAATATCTTAGTTTTATAATTGATGGTTCTCTTTTTCCACCTCATATTCAGCAACTGGTGAAAAATTGTAAATAAAATGGGTTTAATTTTATAATGAACTTTTGCCTTTCCTAAATTCCTAAATCCGAACACTTCTCTCACAAACACACGACTCTTGACTGCCATGCCAAATTTGCCCAAGCTTAGTGAGGTTACCTCTTGCTAATGGAACACAGAGTTCTGTACATAACAGAGTCTATGGGTTGTAGGGGAAGAAAGAATATGGAGCTATACTAATATTGTATTATAATCTATTACAATCTAAGAATAACAAGACAGATTACTGCTGTTATGTTGATGGAGGACACACACTCATTGTTGATCTGTAAAGTTTGGTGTACTCTGGCTGCGCCACCTTAGAAAGCAAAGTACAAAAGATGATCATTAAATTTATAAAGCAACAAGAGATGGTTTGTGAATAATGGTTGGCAAGTCTTAAGACACAACATGAAAACATCTTAAACTTTAAAATTGTACTTCCTACTGTTACTTCTGGCCTGGAGCAATGTTGCTGTAGTCAGGCCAGGCTCAGTGGCTCACTCCTGTGTGGAGACGGTGATTAGTGGCTCCGAATATGGAATATGGCTGCCAACAAATGCAATTGCTGGCAGCCACATCAGAATCTACATCAGAATCTACATCAGAATACATTTTTTTTATAAGACAGCAAACAAATCACACTTATTTTTTGCAGTAAGAGATAAACTTCAATGGCAGCGTCAATGGTCACTCAGAACATATTTTAGCACGTTTGGGGATATGTTGGTGGAGTTTCCCAGCAATTCCCATTTGGATTTGAAGTGCATTGAATGCTGTGGGCATTCACATTTATGCTGTACTTATAAAAGACATGTCCTGGTTCGGATTTCATCTCTCTGCCTATTTTTGCTCCAAAAATTCTATAGACGCCCGATATCTTTAACCCTATACAGTATTTATGCTGTATTACGTAGGTCCCTACTTTTTGCCGCCAAAACAGTTCTGACCCATCAACACATGAACACCACAAGACCTCTGAAGGTGTGCTTTGTTTTCTGGCACCTTTAACTTTCGAGGTGGGGTAATCATGAATCAGACCTGTTTGTCCAGCACAACCAGAAGATGATCCATTGGATTGAGACATGGGGATGTGGAGCCCAAGTCAACATGCTGAAATGGTTGTGTGTGTCAAACTATTCCTTAACAGTTTTTGCGTTGTGGCAGGGAGGAGCATTATACTTCTGGAAGAGGCAACTGGAACTAGGGAACAAAAACTTTGTTCGTAAAGGTTCTCACTTGGTCTGCAACAGTGGTTAGCAGTGGTGGGACCATTACGGGTAGCAAGGCCTTATCTGCTAACCCCGACATTTTCATAAAATTTAATTCAATAAATATTTATCTTGAATCTACCTACAGTACATATTTGAAGTTTATTCCCATCCGTGTCATTCATTTCATCGCTTCTTTCCTGCAGTGAGCTCATATAAGTGAGCTTTGTTTTATCCAATCAGATATCTCCACTGGGGTCTCTGGGTTACACGTTTCTAAAATAGACGTTGATATTGCTGGCTGAAGTTATTTGCCGGTGTTGAGGTTGTGTCTGAGGACCAGATTCAGTCTTACGCCTGATGGCATGTATTTTATGACAGTGGAAAAGCTGTTGAATTTGTGGTCGTATGACGATGTTGAAACTCGTTTTAACCATATTCTTACATTAGATAAATGTTTCTAATCTTCGAATATGGCCTAGTTACTCGTCTCAAAGCAGCCTGTATCTGCAGCGCAACTGTGATGCTTTCTGAGTGCAGCATCATTGTGGGGGTATAGTGCTGAATGCCCAGGTGTAGAACCCACGGCCTGCCACTGGTGTTTAAATTGGTGGCGTGTGTCAGAGTAACATCCAAATGAATGGCGCGACCCAAGAATGGGGCCAACAAGGGCAAACTTCCTGCAAATTAAGAAAACAGATGCAAATAGACAAACACAGGCCATTTAGAAAACATCAACATTTAAAGAATAGAACAGATTTGATACACAAAGAAGTACACACAGGTTTCACTTTTTGTTTTCAGCCGCCGTGTCTCGCTTGTTTTTGACACACCCTACATTCTGCGCGCGTGTGGTTATGTGACTTAGAATAAAACCAGCATCACGAATACAACAAATTAAACCTGGTTTTCCAGGAGAAGATTGCCAAAAGCATCTCACTGCCTCCCCCTTGTTTCTGCTCTCTTCCCATTTTGAAACCTGGTTCCCTCTTTTCCCTAAGTCGGTTGGCGTACATACACCCGGTCGTCTGATATAAAAGAAAATGCGATTCATCAGAATGGGTCATCTTCCATCACTCTTTGGTGCAGTCTTGATGCTAATATGTACATTGTCGTACTATTGGCAGTGGACATGGGTCAGTATGGGACGTCTGTTCGGCCTGCATGTACGCACCTTCATATTCAGCATGCTCTGATGTCATAGTGCGTTCAAGTCAGTTTTATAAGTAAAGCGTCAAATCCATCAAGTTATTAAAAGTTCAGAAGTTTAAAAAGATTAATATGATAACATGTGGGCATCAACCAGATCCACAACGGCAGATCCTACTATGATCCAGTTTCCACTGCAGAATGAAACAAGCACAAAGTCAAACTCCCTTGACTCCAAGTGAAGTTAGTAACATCCATTAAGGGGAGGTGGATTTATAGAGAAGGCAAGAGAGAGAGGGAGAGAGAGAATTTCAGTACATAATGGGAAATCCCCTTGCAGCCTATACCTATAGCAACATAGCTAAGAGCTAGTTTAGGCCAGCCTGAACTAAAAGCTTGATCAAAAAGGAAGTTTTAAGCCAACTCTTAAATGTAGAGAGGGTGTCTGCCCGAACTGAGATTGGGAGATGGTTCCACACGAGAGGAGCCTGATAGCCTGGAGATAACAGATGCATGGACTAATTTTTCAGATATTTCACAGATGAAAGAAGGCAGTTTAAGAAATCTGTTTTGAGTGGGCGTTAAAGGACATTTCTTGATTGAAGATAACTCCCAATGTTATTCGGAGTCGTCATATGATCAAAATGCATTTCTGAGGTGTAAGGGTGTTTGTGTCCCAATAATGAAGTTATTGGGATCCTGTTTCCGATGCCCTTTAGACATGCTTCAAGTTTACATTAAGTATTAGTGTCACCTGGTTCATTGATAAGCATCATTTTGTGTAATCTGCAGAATAATAGAAGTTTATGGGGTATAATGTGTAAGTATAGTATAATGTTTATGTAATATATAATATTGTTCCAAACACGGAACCGTAAGGGACTCCATGATTAACATTGCTGTGAATGGAGAATTCATCACTGACATGTACACAGATTCTTAACTATATGTTTTGAGTGCCTTTAATGCTAATTAAATATTAGAGTCTGTGCAAAAGAATGTGGTGGTCAGTGGTATCTAGTGCGGCTCTAACAAGACCAATAAAGAAACCATTCCCTGATCCAGTGCCATTAAAAAGTTGTTTGTAGCTTCGACCGGTGCTGTTTCTGTGCTATGATGCACTCTCCAAACCTGACCCAAATCCTGAAATAAACCATTGTTATTAAGGAAAATCACTGAGCTGTTTGGTAACTGCTTTCTGAACAATTTTAGAGAGGAATAGGAGGATAGATGTAGGGCTGTACCTAAAACCTGAGGATTAAGTGTTGGCTTCTGAAGAAGAGGTTCGATCACGGCTACATTAACAATTGTTCTTCATAGGCTGTTATTATACTATATACTACTATATGTTAACATATGAGAAAAATATCGAGATAATAGATGTTGTTCACTTACCTCCCACTGATTTTTCACTGATCACTGCGTATATTGCCCACGTGTTTGCAGTGGGATGTCACATGCAATATAAATTTGTTTTATGTCTGTTAAGAGTAGGATAAGGTTAAGTTGACCATCTGAAAAGCAAACGGAGACACTGACAGCAGCAAACAGTAAATGTAGCTGCTCATTATAATCTCTAATCTAATGTTTTATGCGCATTGTATAATGAAAGATCAGATTCTAAAAGACTATTTCACAAAAAGAGGCTGGAATCCTGCCGAATATGGAGATTTTTAATCAAGAGGTCTTGAAATATTTATTTAAACTCTATCTCTACAAATTTGTGCAGCTATATAAATGGTGCCCAGTTATCTGCAGCGTACTTCAGTAATATGGTACGAAGCCTTGGAGACCTGTCAACCTCTGGCTCTTCAATACAAAGCAGAAATTCATGAGCTATCGTAGATGGGATGGAGATGAGTAAGTCATGCAGGGTTGCTTTGCACATGAGCGGTTTCCATCACAACTCACGCCCTTTCAGACCACCAGTCGTAAAGACGAAGAAAGATGTAAATGAAGAGGACAGGTGGAGACTGCAGACTTTCATTCCTCCCAATAAATTGAATAACTTCCTTTTTTAATATCATCATCTTTGGAATGGTAATGCCATACATTCTTAAAATGATTAAAAAGACACAGGGAAAGAAAAATATGCATTTGGATTACAGTATTTTATCGCCATCATAAACGTTTATTCAAAGGTTGTTCCCCCATAGCAATAGTATGGTAGGCAACACTAGCACAAGGAGGAAAACACAACATGATGTTGTATTATATCTGTAAATAACTAGATAGAGAAAGATAGAGATGGATGAATAGAAAGATAGATAGATCAATAGAGATATATATAGAGATAGATTTATAGATAGAGAGAAAGAGATAGATTTATAGAGAGATAGATAGAGATAGATTTATAGAGAGATAGATAGAGATAGATTTATAGATAGAGAGATAGATAGAGAGATAGAGAGATAGATAGATAGATAGATAGATAGATAGATAGATAGATAGATAGATAGATAGATAGATAGATAGATAGATAGATAGATAGATAGATGTTTTTTGACTGAAGTGAGTTCTATATTGTTTATGTCATACATTACTCTAGTAATTCACATTTTACTCACTCGAGAGAGCTTCTCAAAGAAACACTATTTTGGGGCTTCCGATCAGTTGGGATGACTATGTCCAAATTTGGTGCATAGGAATCGGACAGAGGAGTTGAACAGATGGGAGGTCTATCTTGTGTACATCACAATTGAATCTAATAGTTAAGTTTTTACTCACTAAGGAATGCTTTTTTTTAAATCTTTCTCGAAAAATACTGTTCAATCAGGGTGATTGGGGATTTTTCACGTATCTTCCCTTGCTGTAAGGGGCGACAGAGTAGGCCTTGATCTTAGATGTTTAAGACAATTGTAGAGATTACAGTAAATGTAAACGTAAATGTAGCTACAGCAAAAGTAATGCAGCAGTGCAGTTTACGAGCCAGACTAAATGGTACTGCATACTATACTATGTTTTCAACTACGGTACGAAAATTTTGATAGAACTGATTGATGATTCGATTTCTTTGATTTGTACAGTGTTTACATTTTGAAAATTAGGTAATAATATACAGAAGGTAGGTCATTTCAGTCAAAAAGTAATTTTTGATGGCATAATTAAGTTTGAGTTAAAAAAACAGGACAAAAAAGTAATATGAGCAAACTTATAGTGTTGTGAAAAAAGGTTCTGATTTACAAAAAGGCCAATTGTATTTAAATTAGAGGAAAAAAGATCTAATTTACAAAATAGCAAATAATGTTTGAAAATTGAAGTATCAAATAAAAATTTGCAAAAGGAACATTTGGAGGAGCAAAAGGAAACAGGAAAGACTCAAACAGGGCTTCAAAGGGCCGTTTCACAAGAGCTAACATAGACGAGAACAAAGACCTGATCTGACAAAGAGAGCAGGACACTGACTTAAATACAAAGACTAACGAGAAAGCTGAGGACAGGTGACACCATTCAAAAATCAGGGAGGAAAATGTTGGAATCAGGATTCACAAACATAGACACAGAGATCTAGGAATTTAAGTTAAAATAGTTTCCTTGTTTAACTTAGTTTTCCCACCAGTATCCTAACATAGAAGTAAACCTTCAAAATAAAACACACAACAAGTACGAAATAACACAAATAAATAGAACCATGACAGTTGTTGTATATTAGATTTGAATATAAGCATTTGTATACGCATGAAACGTTTAAGATATTTTTGTGACTCATGACGGGATAGCTAGCCTTGATTATCTCAAGGTTTATTTCACCGTCACACCGACAAGGCAGCAAGACTCAGAGTAAAGTCTTAATCAATCTGAGATTCAGGCTTGTGTTTTTGACAAGGTCTTTTCTCTTCTTTCAATGAGTTAAAACCACATGAGACAACATAATATAATGTACTGTATTCTGTCTTTCCTCGATGTGCTGAAACAGGAACACCTCTGGGATGACTAGAGATACGACAGCGAGACACATCTTATGATTCAACATCAGTACCTGTCCTCGCTGAAATTACTGTCGGTTAACGGAAGCATATTCTTGCAGCCAGGTTATAGAATCTTGTCTCACCACTTGATAAATATTATCTCAGATGAAAGTTAACTTGTCAATGTCTAGGATACGAGCTCCAGGCTGTTAATGGGATGTGCATGGCAAAGGGCTACAGGTGCAGATTGAGTTGACATTTTGATAAAAAAAAAAGGTAACTTGCTGTATCCTAGGATCTGAGTTTGTGTGGGCTTGTCGTTTTGTTATTGAAGCAGCACTAGAGGGAAAAAAAGAGCATAAAACCCCATTTCCATGGTCTGAATTTGTCATCACTTGGTGCATCCTTAGCTTGAGATAAAACACAAATTAAAGGCCTCCTCCCCCTAATCTACACTTTCATTCCATGCATGACAAATATGGTGATTTCCCTATAGAAATCACCCTGAGATGAGGGTTAAACTCCTCCCTGTCGCCTGTGACCATCGTCAAGAGCTGAAAATAATGGCTTTTAGATAGCAGAAAAATAAAGATGGACAGCAACATCGCAGCTGAAAGCAAACCTGATATTAAACACCGCAGGGATTAAAAAAACACCCACCTCTACATCTCAAAGATCTATTTTTGGAGGGTGACTGTAAAACAAGGACAGGGTTCAAGGAGGAGATTTGGGACAAGACCTAGATAGACAATAATATATTTTATATCCCAGTTGGCATTGCTGGCTGATCGTCTGAATCAAAAATTTAAGGGCCTCAATTTTTTCTAATAAATATTAAACTTTCTTTTCATAAATGATTGATGAAAACTCAATACTGTTAAAATTCATACTTTCCAGCCTCATCTTCTTGTTCTTCTTCGTCGCCATAACAGATCTTTTTTTCCATCTTGCCCTGTCCTATGCTTCTTCACATAAGAAGGACATGCACCTCCTCTTTGGTCTTCCCCTTCTTCTCCTGCCTGGCAGCTCCATCTCCAGCATCTTTCTACCAATATAACGGCTATCCCTCGTCTTCTCGTGTCCAAACCGTCTCAATCTGCAGGATCTGACTTTGTCTCCAAGACATCTTACCTGGGCTGTCTCTATGATGTGCTCGTTTCTAATCCGGTCCATCCTCGTCACTCCCAAAGAAAATGTTAACATTGTCAACTCTGCCACCTCCTGCCCTGCCTCCTGTCTTTTGGTCAGAGCCGCCGTCTCCAATCAATACAGAAGGGCTGCTCTCACAACCAGCTTGTTAACCTTTCCCTTCACTCTTGCTGATATTCTTCTGTCAATGATAACTGCTGACACTCTTCTCCACCCACTCCACCCTTCCTGCACTCGCTTCTTCACCTCCCCATTGCTCTGAACAGTTGAGCCCAAGTACTCAAACTCCTGCACCTTCTTCACCTCTACCCCTTGCATCCTCACCATTGCACCTGCCTCCCTTTCATTCACACTCATGTTTTCCGTTTTGCTGCGACTGACCTTCATTCCTATTCCTTCCAGTCTACACCTCCAACTATCCAGGTTATCTCCAAACTGCTCTCTGGTCTCACTACAGTTCACAATGCCATCCACGAACATCATAGTCCATGGAGACTCCTGTCTGACCTCATCCGTCAGCCTGTCCATCACCATAGCAAACAAGAAGGTGCTCAGGGCCAATAATTGATAAGGTCCCACCTCCACTTTAAGCCAACTCATGACTCCTATTGCACACCTCACTGCCGTCTTGATGTCCTCATCAAATCATGCAGAACTCTAACATACTTCTCTGTCACTCCAGACTTCCTAACGCAATACCACAATTCCTCCCTCGGCACACTGTCGAACGCTTTGTCTAAATCCACAAAGACACAATGTAACTCCTTCTGGCCTTCTCTGTACTTCTCCAACAACCCTTACAAAGTAAACATAGCATCTGTAGGGCTCTTTCTTGCCATGAAACAAGACTGCTGCTCACAAATTGTCACCACTGTTCTTAACGTAAGTTCCACTACCCTTTCCCAGGTCTTGATCGTGTGGCTCATCAGCTCTATACCCGTGTAGTTGCTAAAGCACTGAACATTACCTTTTTCTTTGAAAATCGGCACTAGTACACTTTTCATCCATTTCTCAGGCATCCTCTAGTTAAATACTCCACTCCCTGCTCTTTTAGACACCTCCACTGGTATGTCATCAAGGCCGACAGTCTTTCCATTCTTCATTCTATTCAAAGCTGCTCTCACTTCAACATTACTGATTCTTGGGACTTCTTGATTTACAGGTGACACACCTTCCACCCTTTTCTATCTTTCATTTTCTTCATTCATCAGCTCTCCAAAGTATTCTTTCCATCTTGCCCTGTCTCCTCACTTGTAAACACATTTCCATCTCTATCCTTAATCACCCTAACTTGCCGCACATCCTTCCTATCTAAATCTCTCTGCATCGCCAATCGGTACAAGTTATTTTCTCCTTCCCCATCCTTTGGCCTTTGTCAACTCACTTTTCGATGTACGTTGCATCTCTTTGTACTCCTGCCTACTTTATTCATCTCTCTTGCTATCCCACTTCTTCTTTGCTAAAATTTTCCTGCTTATATTCCACCACCAAGTCTCCTTATTTTCTTTCCTCTGCCCAGATGAGACACCAAGCACCTTCCTACATGTCTCCCTATCCAATTTGATCTGGTTGCCCAGTCATCTGGCAGTTCTTCACTACCAACGAGAGCCTGCCTCAACCCCTCCCTGAAGTTTCCATAGCAGCCTTCCTTCCTCAACTTCCACCATTTGATCTTCTGCTCTAATTTTGCTCCTCTCACCTTTTTTGGCACCAGAGTCATCCTACACACTGCCATTCTATGCTCTCGGGCCATGCTCTCCCCTGTCACCATCTTGCAGTCTCCAATCTCTTTATGTTTAGCATCTTCTGTCTAGAAGTGCTCCTAACTCCATTCTTATATATCACCCTGTGCTCCTCCCTCTTCTTGAAAAATGTGTTCAACACATCCCTTTCCATTCATTCCACAAACTCTACCACCATCTGTCCTCCCATGTACCTGTCCTCAACACCATACTTGCCCATCACCTCCTCATCTCCTCTGTTCTCTTCGCCAGCATGACCATTGAAGTCTGATCCAACCACTACTCTCTCACCCCTGGGCAAACTCTTCATCACTTCATCACACTCACTCCAGGTATTCTCTTTCTCTTCCAACTCACAACCATCTTGTTAGGCATTAACACTGACAATGTTCATCATCACACCTCCAATTTCTATCTTCATACTCATCACTCTGTCTGACACTCTCTTCACCTGCTGAACATTCTTCACATACTCCTCCGTCGGAATCATCCTTACCCCATTTTGCTTCCCATCAACTCCATGATAGAATCATTTGTACCCTCGTCAATGTTTCTAGCCTTGCTGCCTTTCCACCCGGTCCCGTGGACAAACAGTATATCTACTTTCCTTCTCTCCATCATATCAGCTAGGTCTCTAACTTTTCCTGTCATTGTGTCAACATTCAAAGTTCCTACCCTCACCCCTACACTACTGCCTTTCCTTATAACTCGCTGCTTCCTTGCAACAGTAGAAAAGATTTTGCTGGCACCCTGCTGGTTGTTAACCAGGGCCTCGACCGATCGGGTTTGGAAATCAATTTCTTGTTCAGCATATTGGTCTGGCATAGGTTTTACATCAGATACCCTTCCTGACACAACCCTCCATCTTTATCTGGGATTGGGACCTGCACTAAAAGTACACTGACTTCTGACCCCTTATTGGCTGGGTTCACCCTTTCCAGCCTGTATATACCCAAATGACTATACAGGCGTGGCGCTAACATTGGGTGGGTCCACATAATTTTGGGTGGGCATTTTAATTCCATATGTTAATAGGAACGTCTGAAGATGAATGTTCACCAACTATCATGTTTGTTTATGCTGTGGGTTATGTAACCAAAACATGATGTATCAGTTCATTAGATCTTTACCATGGAAGATTGGAGCGAAAGAGAGCAAGAGAGAGAGAGAGCGAAGCATTGCGCTCAGTCATCACTTTTTTTTCTCTTGCAGCTTTGCATCTTTATTTCAAAGTGATATGAAGAAGTCAGACGAGGATTAAGAGCTATTCATCCCATCTCGTGTGGATTACTTTCTAGGTTCTTTTTATTCTTGATAGGAAATACATTTGCAGCTCTGAAACCAAATTAAAACAATTATAACCAATGGTACACACAGTCATTAGCCACAACATGAGAACCAATAACTGGTTGATTGTTATATGTTCTACACAGCTGCATTCTAAGGGGTATTTATGTGCTTATAGTCCCAAAAAAAAAAATTTTAAGCCTAATATTTCAAATTTATTTATTTTGATACAATATAAGATTTCCAGGTATTTGGATTACTTAATTTGACATAAACAAACTAATAAACTCGATATGATTAATTTTTTGCCATTAGATTATGAATGAAACAAGTAAATGTTATATTTATGTAATAATTATGCGTTTCAAATACAACTCCCATTCAAAGTAACATAAATTCTTCTAAATTATATATACACCAATCTCATGAATTTGAACTAATTGAATCCTGCTTGTTATACAATAAATTTTATTTAAACCTTGTCCATATTTTTTAAACTGATTTCATTTTATTGTTTTCATAACTAACAAATCCATGCTGATTCTATGAAATTTAAATGCAAACATTTTGAAAAAATCTCAGCCTTTATACTGTGCGTGAGCCTGCAGCTGTAAATCTCTCCAGATTCCGATTTCGGTCCAGATTTCACACATAATAGTAGCATTATAAATGTTCTCTTTACTGTTTAGAAAGGAAAACTGTTATTTTCATGTTTAGGGTGTTGCAAATTTAGACAATGAAGAACAACATTCCACCAATAAGAGCGCTAGCACCTACTGCAGCTAAATAGAAGGAAAGTACAAATCCTGGCAACAACTACTCCAGTTTTATTATATTTAATAACTAACTGTCAAAGTTAAAACATTTTGACGAATCATAAAAGTGTCATTTAAAGTTACGAAAAAATTAAATGAACCCTATTATAGCTAAAATAGATGTGTCAAGTGACTTCGAACATCAGGTTGTCAGAGCAGCAACGCGTTCCTTTTCTGAAGTGCCTCTCCAATCTGGATATAAAAGTTGAATTTCACTTGTCAACATATTCATCAGATAATCATGGGTATATGTCAGTTCTGGCGGGATATCTCAACTTTGATTGAGAATCCAGCACTGCTTCATATATCAACATGGCACGTGTCATTCATCTCTTTCAGTTTACAGCTGGAACTAAGAGCGAGGGACACGGCACAGTCGCATACGAGATCCAATCTAATCCTTCACTTGGTGCGAGAGCTGATGCTGCACAAGGAGCAAACACATGGCTGATGGCGGCAAAACATCATGAGCCAGACACGTGATGTTGACCACAGTAATTTACTGCTCAATTTGAACCCTTTAACGTCCTGCGCAACTGTTTGGTTGAGCACATTGTGAGTCTCTACTTCTTATTGAAAAATGTGACTGAACCTGTTAATAATATGGTCCAGTGGCAGCATGTGTATGCTAAATAGTAAAGAACAACGGTCACCACAGGAAATAAATAAAAGATGTAAAATAATAACTGTTAAAAACCTTTATCTTTCATTGTGAGGACATTGTTAATATATCTTTACTTTTGGACTGAAATATTATTTCCCTTGATGGATGTTATTTTTTGTTTTCCAGTGTTAGTATTCATTGCTCTATCCATATAAAGGGTTTGAAAAGTCATGCCATTAAATTTTGTAGCTCTGGCAGCTTCCAGAGGTGATCTGTTGTCACTGTACACTCAAAAACAATATTTACTGAATTGACTTAATCAAGACATGTCTACAAATTCCACCAAAATGAGTTTTTATTATTTTTGAATTTATTAAGTTCAACCAACATGGCAGTAGTGGGCATTTGCAGCAGCATCTATTAAATATGGGCAATGCAACTAAACTGAGCAACATAAATATAGCTACATGCAAATTTCTTTTCTTCTACTTATCTGGGTTTATTCTTTCCGACATGAAGTAATCTTGATTTTTTTTTTATATTTGAGTGAATTGAAACTGTAAAGTTGTGTAAGAGCAATCATATCTTATGTGGCGATGGTGGCTCAGTTGGTGAGGTCCACTTACTTTTAGGTTGGTGGTTCGATCCTTGGCCCCTTGGGGTCGAGCAGACTAGAAAAGCTCTATGTAATTAGTCCATTTACCAATTACAATATTTTGTCGGCCTATCAAGTTCTCGTTTCAAGTTACACCAGCTTAACTGGGCAAAGTTTAAGAACTTAATACATACGCATATTATTGTCCACTTACATATTTCAAAAACAGTTTTTCTTGCTCATTTTATGCACTTATATTCAAACATATATAAATTAGGAAAAGTGATGCTTTTCTTTTTCCACCAGTTGATGTACAGGTTCAAATTTATGAACAAAACGGTACAATATTACACCAACCAGAACATAGTCAAAGTTAATTTTATACTAAATCAGTAATAACAAAACTATATGGGAATACATTATACTTTGGATGGAATGTCCCTGTTTGATGCTTCAGGTGCTTCAAACCACCTTTTCCTTCCTCACAATGCCCCACACTGCCATCATCATGAATGATAAATTCCCAACTTTATGGTCTAGCTCTAACTTAATTATTATATCCTAGATAGAAATCAGGATCCGGAGCTCTCTCCGTGAATAGATTGACTGGATCTTAAGAAAGTTAAGAGTCTTCGTTTCAACAGATTCACCAAATGATTTCCTTCAAGGAGGGCAGGAGACTGGATTTACAGGGATATTTTAGCTTTGAGGCTAGTGAGACCTTTGTTATGGAAAATGGGTTCAGACTAATGATGTGAACTGCTGGAAGCAGTTCTTAGAATCTTCATCATTGAGGATTCTAAGTTTATGAAATGCCCTCGTTTTGACTCGCATTTTCCAAATGCATTTCCCATCTTCTGCTGCACTCTTCCAGTTCTTGGAAGATGTGAAGTTACATTTAAGAACAGATCCAGAAATTATCTGCGGTGCAGTCTGAACTGCCTACTCTCTACGTTGCTTTACAGGTAGACCTGTTCCACTGCCTGTTCCAGTGCTTTGACAGTTCAGCTTGAATCCACTCTGATGCAAGGCTTATAATAAGCTTCTGACACTTTCAAAGGTGTTCTTTCAAAGACTCCTCCGAGATGAATGAGGGGTATGGCCACCTAAAAAAATGGCAACTGTGCAAAATCGTAAATTGTAGGCCTTTTCATTGCCAGCAGGAGGTTCTTAAGGATGTAAAATAGGATTGAAGAGTCAGTTACGTAGAATACTGGAGCAGAGAAATGTGACTGTAGCTTAGGCAAGGTGATCAAGTTCTCTCCCTTTCAAGCTTAATGTATCCACTCCTTTGTGCGGAGGCTTTGCTATTTATGGTTTTATAAATGGATGTATGAACTTCATTAAAATACTCTCATGTACTTCAGCTAAAATATGTAATTAAATCAATGAGGCTAGTTTTAATCTAGAAGTAAAAATGATGAGATCAATTCGGCCTAGTCTTTAAAAACTGGAAAGACATTCACCAAACCATAAAGCAGCACTGATGAATTTAAGGGCACCAAATGTTCATGACAAACACTGCACCAGGTTCGTGGTAAAATGTATCTTCACCAGCATGAAGGGGAATGAAAATAAGATTTAATGGATTCCAAGTAAATATAGACATAAAAGAGGATCAGGATCATGTAAAGTTGAGTGTGAAGGAATTAAACAGTTTCAGCTCTTATCGCCTCCAGGTAACATGGGGCGCCGCCAAATGTCAAATCTTTTAAGATTCTGTATGAGTCTCAATATGTATTTTGATTTTTACATTTTTTTTTACCATAAATGTTTTTTTCATCTGTCTTTCTTCAACCTGTGCTCATCCCAGGACTCACTGGGTGCAGGCTGGTCAAACACGTTCAAACACATTCACAATCGACCTGACACCTGCTGGGAGTTTGACTAGAAGATGAAAGTTCTCCAAACAATTCTGTCTTTGGAGTGTGGGAGAAAACCAGATTATTATAATGATCAACTAATGATAACAATAACTAAAGCATACAAGGAAACAAAACGAGGAACCGCACTGAATAATATGGAAGGCGAGAGTGACCATGGTGGCAGACATTCCATTTTAGCTGTTTTCTCGTTTTAACAAGCTAATTATCACAATCGTTTTTTTGCGTTAATGAGAGAACAACAGGTCGTTCAGCAGAGATCATGAGTTTCATAGCTGTATCGACTGATTCACGACGAAAAACATCCGCCATTTCTTAAATTTGTTACACTTTGCTCAACTTCCGGACTGAGCGTTCATGTGACTCAATAAAATTTTCATCAACATGGTGAAATCCTTTACTAAGGAGTTTCCATTATTGATGAATGCATCAGATTCTATTATAATCAAGGTTCAACACAGGCAGAAATTGCTCTTGTAGCAGCTCATTGTTGTTGTTGTTTGCACACGTCGCCTTGGCGACACTGGAAGTCTATATGTGCGATTTTCCCTTAGTGGATAAAAGTTTTCTTTAGCAAGTATCTTAAACCTGGATTGCTGTTGCTTTGGGGAGTGTGTCTAAGTATGCTAAGTTTATTCTTATGTACATTTCTTGTTTTCATCCACTGTCTTCCTCCTTTTCTTTGTTTAACTTCTGGGTCGTGCTTGCAGTGTCGCCATGGCAACAACAACATAGGCACTTCTTTTTTAGTGATAAAAAGATAGCTAACTCATTATCTCAAGAAAATTGTCACTTTGTTTCTCATGATAACGAGTTCATGTTCTCGTTATCGCAAGAAAATTACCAAAAATAAATATATTCAAACACGGCAGTTCTCGGCTTCCAGAGAATGGTGCCAACCGGAACCTCACATATGTTTTGCATTTGCCTACTACAATTCACATAAAGAAAGCTAAGCTGTGCTATATAGCAGGCCTTTGCTTTTCAATCTGGGCTCTCAGCACTTTACTCCCGCAATTAAACAGTCCACAAAAAACTTCCCAGGGACTCTTCACTTACAAGCTGCCGTCCAACTTCCCAACCAGCCTATATTCAAAGAGACAGTAACATTTATCTACTGTACAAAAATGTTAAAACAAGGTTCAACACCATTAGGTTCAAACTTTAACTGCATTGACACACACTGAAACCATCAAAGATGTAGCACTATTACACAAAATGACATCACAAATAGATGTCACATATCTCACATTACTGCCAACTAAATAATAAACTCTCAAAATCCACATTTACTAATACGATCACCAAGTAAGCAAATATACTATAAAATGTAATCAGCATTCAACAGTGTTTTCTCCCAGACTCCAACAAGCAGCTGTCATAGTCATACGTGCTCAAAGACACAATGGCGCCGCCGGAACGCTGAATCTGGACCTCATTCACACGACAACACCAGCAACCATCGAAATCAACTAATATCAACAGATATCCAAAACACAAAAATAAGACTCACCAAAGCCGATCCTCATCTGTAGCTACAGTCCGTCCTCCTTTCTTTCTTTAAAAAGTCATTCCAATTACGTCCAACTACGTGGCCGTAGAGGACGTCGGTATTTTTCAATTCCATTACAATTTCCTTTTCAATTGGCATGAAAGCCAGTGGTGACAGGCTGTCATGTCCTGTTTCTCTGATTTTTTTTAATTTACTGAAAAAGAGGGCTCCGCAGGAGCAGATAATATAAATGAAGTGCCTTCCTCAAATGTAGTACCTACGCAGGACGAGCCTACCTCAAGAATATTACCCAGCATACCCAGGCATGTCAAATCACAATTTCAAAACCTGATTGGTTAAAAAAATTACAATGAACAAAATCATCCGGTTTCTTTTAACAGCATAGGTATCGACACTATGAAAGTTGCTTGCCCCAGTGAAAATATTTTACCTAAAGATCGTACTGGAGAAATCCAATTGAATAAAATGACGTAACCAGGAAAAGAAGCAAAGAAATTACATCAATAAACGGAATGGAACAAACTATTCAAATACATGTAGTCTTTCCATTAATAAAATATCTTAATAATTTTTTAGCCTTACTGGCTGTGACGGCCCACTACTTCCATAAGGTGAGGAGTGTAACGTTATTACACAGTAATATGCAGGGGAAATGTTTTCCTGGATAGCCTGTCGGGACGGGATTTTCGCCCCTTGATAATGGAACATTTCAGTTAATGAATACACACAATAATACAATATTGACTAAGCAAGCACAACATCTGCCTGACTCAGGTAGATAGCTAGACCTCTAAACTAGTTTGCAATCTCACTATAATCACACAGAAATACAAATATATGATTCATCAAATGAACACAGCAGCCCAAATTCATGTTGCACATTGATAGACAACATTGTCTTTAGAGAAATAAGAGAGGCTATAAAGGAACAAATATGCTGTTGCAAAGCTTAACATTGCATGTAAGGGTAAATTAACTTTTGTGTTTTGGTGGATGGGATACCTCTTGTAGTTGAAGCTGCAGCTAGATAGAATATCTAGTGTGAAAATGATTAAAAAGATCTGACGTACTAGACACATCACTGGTAGAACCATGTGGTCTATGATGACGTATACAGCATAATGTTACTATCATTAAATATCTCTGCATGTGAGTCACATAATAGCTCTGTGCCATCCCACCAGGCTGCTGAGAGGTTGGCATGGAATCCCTTTCAGATGCTTTTTGATCTTTTGTAATCCTGATGTTGCCAGATTTTAAATAGCCTTGTGTGACACCTTGGGTTAAGTCTCCCGACCACTCAGGCGGATTTTGCATGGCATGGCCGTACATTTCTGATTTAGATTTCAGGCGGGATGCATGCCTTGTTCAATATGTTCATTCAACTCAATGTGAGAGCCAACTGTGCATGTTCAAATCGCCGCAAGCACATGCCCTGGGGCATTCAGCGGCACATATAGTATCTGCCAGAGCACAAAGCAAACGTAGTTTGTTTAACTTTTCTGAAACAAGATAAACTACATGCCACAGAGAACATGTAATTGATGTTGCCTGTAGCGTCTATCATGATCTGAATTCCAGGTAATTTACTGCTGGATTCAAGCATTTGAGTTGAACAAGTTTGGAGATCACAAATGTATTTTATTTTTAATGTATTTAAATGTATATACACATATTATAATTTACCATATGCTGTGTTATATACTTGTAATAACCAAATGTTCTATCTATGATAGAAACAGAATATATACATTATTAGTCTGTAATATATGTCTCCTCTCAAAACACAAGTAACAAATACTGTGTGTTCATTTCATCACATAAGAAGTAAAATAAGAAAACCAAAAATTTGAAAAACTTAAATTTGAGAACTTATTAAGAAAAACTTAAACTATTGAATAAATATCTTAACTGTGACAAAATTAATTTTTGCAGATCATTCAATTACAATATGTAAGCTTTAAAGTCAAACCCAAAAGAATCTGCTTAAAGCTTTTAAACCCTATAACTACGGACTTTCGTTTCTATTCTAGATTTTGTTAAACAAATCCTCAAACATCCTGGTTTTCAAGTTTTTCATGCTGGAGGTGTGCGGTTACATGTGTTATTTTTATTTTGTTCTACTGCTTTGTGCGTTCCATTCATCGAATGCTGTTTTTTGACAGCCTTTTGATGGAAGAGGGCATCAAATTGGCAGCATTATATTGTGCGTTTTCCCTCACCAATGACAGTTTGAACAAACGTGCTTTTAGACTTTTATTTAACCCTAACCTCACGTCCGACGTCATGCCAGGCACAAAGATGCATGTAAGCGTTGTGATCGCATTTATGCGCCCTGTCATTCTAACTTCTGCATCCATCTGTCAGCGTTCACATCCATGCAACCATGATGGGCCTCATAGCCTGGTCCTCTTAACAATAGGAGATGTTGGCTTATTAAAAAATAATACAACCTCTTTTATGAGGCAGAAAATGTCTGGAGAAACATCTGTGAAACAAGTTGTGTATTAAATATGTAGGAAGTACATTCGAAATTCCTTTTTGCATGGGATGGCAGAGCTATAAAGAGAATCCAGACTGCGGGCCCCCAAGCACATTCAACTTCTGCATATCTGACAGTCAAAGCAGAATGATCTTGCTCTCTATTACTCCCTCTTGCCATTTGCACAACTCTGGGGGATAAAGCAGTCGAAATGCTTCTACCTCTGCCAGAAATTAGTGACTGAGGATGGTCTCTGATCGTTTTAGAAAATCAAGAGAAAAAAACATAGCATTAAAAGGTATTCTTTGTACTCTGCCTTCCCTGAAAGCTTTTTGCGCAGGCTAAAGAGTTCATTAATGCCGTTTTTGTTCAGAAGTGGAGGCCTCTGGAGACATCCAGAGAAATGAAGGAATGATTAGGGTGTACTGCGGCACTACAGGAAAATTAGCACAATGCTGGTCGATAGATTAAAGGGACTGGATTTCAAAGTGTCCTTTATAACCTTTTAATATAATTCTTCTGTTGCCTCGAGAATTACGTTGGACTTATAATAAGTATTTACATGCACACAGCTGATTTCTAAACCCAGGGGGATTGTGGAATCAGTTTTTTTGTGCTTTAATCATAATCCTAATTTGCACAGTAGATGGGTATACGACTTATTGTTTGGCAGATTCTGTGGCAATTTGACAAGGCCTAGTAACCAAAAGACAGAAGTTCTGCTTATCCTCTTTAATTGCAGTTGCATTTCATTATTATTTGCAATTAATCAATAGCTCATTTGGTTTGTAAAAAAAAAACAAAAAAACCTTGAAAATCACAAATTCCCAGAGAAGAAAGAAAAAAAAGATTCAGAATACTTATTATCTCCAATAATCCAAAACCCAAAGATTCAGCAACATGTCATAATAATAATAATGTGAACTCTTTGTTATCACATGAATTATACAGTACAACATTGTAAAGATAATTCTCGGACTTTGACCCATCTATGTGAGGAAGAGGGAGGAGATTGGGTCTCCTCCCAATAAGTCCCCTTATTAAATTCCTGAAATAAATGTGAAGTTAACTCTGAAAAGAAAAATTATTTTATTGTAAGAAAAAAAAGGTTAGCTTTTTCTGCTGCGGCCACGATGACAGTTCTATAATATCTCCAACTTTTCGGGGATATATTCATCAAAAAAACATAATATTAATAGCAAAATGTTAGGCAATGAATTGACTTTTAATTGGCTATAGTTGCAGCTCTTTATAAATACTACATATAGGGCAGAGGGATCTGGCCTCAAATGTTATGACTTACTTAATCCAAATTTTAATCAGTCAGTTTTGATATGCTATATTTTCACCATTTTACATAACTACTGCAAAAATTCTTAGTAAATTTGATCTTTTAGTTTACTTCCAAACAAATGTATTCGGCTCTACCTTAGTTTTCAGTTTCCTCCCACCTGGCTGAGTGGAATTTGAGCGCCCAGATTGCCTACTTATGGTTCTAAATTTAAATGTTTTTTCAACAAGAAAAAGCTGGCTGCATTTGACACATCTGCTGTGGTAATTTGACAGTTTGAGCCATTATTAGTCCTGGCGTTGCTGTTCTTCTCTCTACAGGGGACCCTTGGCTCCGTTTACACAGAAATCACTGGAACATGATCTGCAAATAGGATTGATGCCTGCAGTGGTAACTCAGAAAGACATCAAGGACTGCTCCCTGATGTCTACAAACAATCACAAACAAATGAAAAATGTAGAAAAGTAAGCTGGGCAATAATGGAAACTTCTACGGTTTCCAAATTGACTCCAAATAGGAAATTAAAGGAACCCTACTGACAATATTTAGCTTGCTGATTAGAGACAGAACCCACAAATTGAATCACTCAGGGGACGCCGCAGTTTTATTTGCTCGCTCGCTCCATCTCTCTCTTTTTCTCTCTCTCTCTCTCTTTCAAAGGGTTTTTACATTTTTTTAAAAGATTCTAACAGGAATGAGGAAAATAATAAGAACACAGAGAAAGCCACTTAAAGTATTTTATATTATTCTCCAGGGAAAACATCTCATTTCATTCTTAATTCTTTCAGCAAATCCCTCCTTACTTTGCTAGATGATTCTTTACTGGTCCCAACTAAACAGCCCTGGTTGTTATTGGCTAATATTCACACTTTAACAGAAGCGCTGATCAGATAACCCAGAACAACCGTTTCTAAAAGTGCTGTTTAAATGTTTATGTGTATTGCACAGCTTGAACATTTTCCCCTTGCTAGCAACAGAATTGCTGGAAACAGGCTATATATTAGCAAATGAAAACTAGACCTACGCTGTTGTCCCGAGAGCGAGGGTATGTCCCCAAAAAGTCCCCTATCCTCTTTGTTGTACAAGGAATCCCCGATTGAACCCTTCAAATTAAATGTGCAGTTATTTCCAAAGTATTTTTTGTGAACAATAAGCTCCCTTAAGCAAGTATAAAATGAACTATTAGATTAAAATATGGTTACTGTATCCATCAATCAGTCAATCTTTATTTATATCGCGCCAATTCACAACAACAGTTGTCTCAAGGTGCTTTCCAGAAAGAGCAGGTCTAGACCAAACTCTTTATATAATTATCTACAGGACCCAACAAATTCCTCCTTGAG